>CAUYUJ010003425.1:424957-462457 GCA_963575745.1 Prorocentrum cordatum | reverse complement strand
CTACTACTACTCTTACTACTACTACTACTACTACTACTACTACTACTAGTACGACTAGTCTTACGACGGCGACTACTACTACTACTACTACTACTACTTCCAGTACTACTCGTACCATTATTACTATTACTTCTATTATGGTTGCTACTACTGTTACTGCCACGGCGACGACGAAAGCGACGACTATTACTACTAGTGCTACTACTACTACGAGTACTATTACGATTGAGATTACGATTGCGACTACCACTACTACTACCACTACTACTACTACTACTACTACTACTACTACTACTACTACTACTACTACTACTACTACTATTATTTCTACTACTACTAGTACTAGTACTACTACTACCACTACTACCAGTACGATCAGGACGGCTACTACGACTAGTACGACGATTACTATTCTTACTACTACTACTACTACTACTACTACTACGACTACGACTACGACTACTACTACTACTACTACTACTACTACTACTACTACTACTTCTACTACTACTACCACTACCACTACTACCACCACTACTACTACTACTACTACTACTACTACTACTACTACTACCACTACTGCTACTACTACTACTACTACTACTTCTTCTTCTACTACTACTACTACTACTACTTTGTTTCTCCCCGTACTTACTTTGATTATGGCTGTCTTCCTTCCCGCGTCGCCTTCCGCACACACAAACACACACCTCCCCCTCCTTTCCCTTCTCATTCAGCACTGCACAGCACCGCACAGCTCAGCACAGAACGGCACAGCACAGCACATCACAGCTCAGCACAGCACGGCCCAGCACAGCACAGCACAGCACTGCACAGCACAGCGCAGCACACACACGCACACACACACGCACGCAAACACACAAGCACCTGACACGCACACCACGCAACACATGCGCGCCAACAGGAGGTGCGAAGGGGTTGGCGGTCGCTATCCGTGATGGTCGCCTATGGCACAGCAGGCATGGTATATTCTCGACACCATCGGGGGGGCGCAGGGGGTGGTCTCCCACCGCGGCCGCTATCCGTGACTGTCGTCCATGGCACAGCATGCATGGCATATCCTCGACACCATAGGGGGTGCGCAGGGGGTGGTCTCCCACCGCGGCCGCTATCCGTGACGGTCGTCCAGGGCACAGCAGGCATTGCATTTTCTCGACACTATGGGGGTTGCGCAGGGAGTGGTCTCTCACCGCGGCTGCTATCCGTGACGGCCGCCCATGGCACAGCAGGTATGGCATATTCTCGACACCATAGGGGGTGGGCAGGGAGTGGTCTCTCACCTCGGCCGCTATCCGTGACAGCCGTCCATGGCACAGCAGGCATGGCATATTCTCGACACCAGAAGGGGTGAGCAGGGGGTGGTCTCTCACCTCGGCCGCTATCCGTGACGGTCGCCCATGGCACAGCAGGCATGGCATATTCTCGACACCATAGGGTGTGCGCAGTGGGTGGTCCTTCACCCCGGCCGCTATCCGTGACGGTCGTCCATGGCACAGCAGGCATTGCATATTCTCGACACCACAGGGGGTGCGCAGGGGGCGGGGGTCTCTCACCGCAGCCGCTATCCGTGACAGTCGCCCATGGCACAGCAGGTATGGCATACCCTCGACACCATAAGGGGGTGCGCAGTGGGTGGTCTTTCACCGCAGCCGCTACCCATGACGGTCGCCCACGGCGCAGCAGGCATGGCATATTCTCGACACCATAGGGGGTGCGCAGGGGGTGGTCTCTCACCGCGGCCGCTATCCGTGACGGTCGTCCATGGCACAGCAGGCATTGCATATTCTCGACACCACAGGGGGTGCGCAAGGGGCGGGGGTCTCTCACCGCAGCCGCTATCCGTGACAGTCGTCCATGGCACGGCAGGTATGGCATACCCTCGACACCATAAGGGGGTGCGCAGTGGGTGGTCTTTCACCGCAGCCGCTACCCATGACGGTCGCCCACGGCGCAGCAGGCATGGCATATTCTCGACACCATAGGGGGTGCGCAGGGGGTGGTCTCTCACCGCGGCCGCTATCCGTGACGGTCGTCCATGGCGCTGCAAGCCTGACATATTCTCGACACCATAGGGGGTGCGCAGGAGTTGGTCTGTCACCGCGGCCGCTTTCCGTGACGGTCACCCATGGTACAGCAGGCATGGCATATTCTCGACACCATATGGGGGTGGGCAGCGGGTGGTCTCTCACCGCAGCCGCTATCCGTGACGGCCCCCCAGGGCACAGCAGGCATGACAGATTCTCGACACCAAAGGGGGTGCGCAGGGAGTGGTCTCTCACCGCGGCCGCTATCCGCGACGGTCGTCCACGGCACAGCAAGCATGGCATAGTCTCAACACCATAGGGGGTGCGCAGGGGGTGGTCTCTCACCGCGACCGCTATCCGTGACAGTCGCCCATGGCACAGCAAGCATGGCATATTCTCGGCGCCGTAGGGGGTGCGCAGGGGGTGGTCTCTCACCGCGGCCGCTATCCGCGACGGTCGTCCATGGCACAGCAGGTATGGCATATTCTCGACGCCATAGGGGGTGCGCAGGAGTTGGTCTGTCACCGCGGCCGCTTTCCGTGACGGTCACCCATGGTACAGCAGGCATGGCATATTCTCGACACCATATGGGGGTGGGCAGTGGGTGGTCTCTCACCGCAGCCGCTATCCGTGACGCCCCCCCCAGGGCACAGCAGGCATGACAGATTCTCGACACCAAAGGGGGTGCGCAGGGAGTGGTCTCTCACCGCGGCCGCTATCCGCGACGGTCGTCCACGGCACAGCAAGCATGGCATAGTCTCAACACCATAGGGGGTGCGCAGGGGGTGGTCTCTCACCGCGACCGCTATCCGTGACAGTCGCCCATGGCACAGCAAGCATGGCATATTCTCGGCGCCGTAGGGGGTGCGCAGGGGGTGGTCTCTCACCGCGGCCGCTATCCGCGACGGTCGTCCATGGCACAGCAGGTATGGCATATTCTCGACGCCATATGGGGGTGCGCAGGGTGTGGTCACTCACCGCGGCCGCTATCCGCGACGGTCGTCCATGGCACAGCAGGCGTGGCATATTCCCGACGCCATAGGGGGTGCGCAGTGGGTGGTCCCTCACCGCGGCTGCTATCCGCGGCGGCCGTCCATGGCACAGCATCCATAGCATGTTCTCGACGCCATAGGGGGTGGGCAGGGGGTGGTCTCTCACCGCGGCCGCGATCCGTGGCAGTCGTCCATGGCGCAGCAGGCATTACAGATTCTCGGCACCATAGGGGGTGCGCAGGGGGGGGTCTCTCACCGCGGCCGCTATCCGTGACGGCCGTCCATGGCACAGCAAGCATGGCATAGTCTCACCACCATAGGGGGTGCGCAGGGGGTGGTCTTTCACCGCGGCCGCTTTCCGCGACAGTCGCCCATGGCACAGCAGGCATGGCATATTCTCGGCACCAAAAATGCGCGCAGGGGGTGGTCTCTCACCTCGGCCGCTATCCGCGGCGGTCGTCCATGGCACAGCAGGCATAGCATATTCTCGGCGCCATAAGGGCGCGCAGGGTGTGGTCTTTCACAGCGGCCGCTATCCGTGACAGTCGCCCATGGCGCAGCAGGCATGCTATATTCTCGACGCCGTAGGGGGTGCGCAGGGGGTGGTCTCCCACCTCGGCCGCTGTCCGTGGCGGTCGTCCATGGCATAGCAGGCATGGCAGATTCCCGACACAGGGGGATGCGCAGGGGGTGGCCTCTCAGCTCAATGCCTGCCAGGGTCGGAGAGCGCTGCAGGCATGGCACTTCCTCGGCGCCATAGGTGGTGCGCAGGGGTGGTATCCGTATCCGTTGCGGGCCCGCAAAGCGTGGCAGGCGTGGCATACGTTCGGCACCGTAGGGGGTGCACAGGGGGCGGTTTCTCACCGCGGCCGCTATCCGTGACGGTCGCCCAGGGCAGAGCAGGAGCGACAGGTTCTCGACACCGTAGGGTCTGCGCAGGGGGTGGTGCGCAGGGGTGGTCTATGAGGGCGGCCGCTATCCGCGACGGCCGTCCAGGGCGGTCGATGAGGAGGCGGAGAAGGAGGATGACAAAGAGGACTAGAGAGAGGGCGGAGGAACATAGGGAACGTGCAACGGTGGGATGGGGATTGACGGCGAGGGCGAGGGAGTTCATCCTTGAGAGCGGAGGAAAGCAGGGAAGGATAAGCGGTGGGAGGGGGATGGACGATGAGGGCCGCGGTGGCGATAGCGCGGTGCACACAAGACACAAATTTACGCCACCGAGGAACCCCGCATACTTATATGATGGCTGGAGTGGTGACAGATGAAGTGAAACATGTGATAATGACGTTGGTGGCCGCTGCCCCGCCGACGCCGTTGGCGACGCCAGTCAGAAGGAGAGGGGGAAGGGGGGGGGGAGTGGAGAGGATAAGCGCCGCGCCCACCACACTTTGCGAGCCCAAAACGGATGCCGACCGCACCCCCAAGACACCCCCTGTGGCGCCGAGGAAGTACAGCGCCTGTTCACACCAGCGCACCCCCTGTGGCGTCGAGGAATTGTCACGCCTGCCGCGCTTTGCGGGCCCGAAACGGATAGCGACCGTACCCCCCAACCCTCCCTTCGGACCCGAGAAGTTGCCGCGCCTGCCACGCTGTGCGAGCCCGAAACGGATAGCGACCACACCCCCAGCGCACCCCTTGTGGCGTCGAGGAAGTGCCACGCTTGCCACGCTTTGCGAGGCCAGCGGGCAACGGCCGCACCCCCAGCGCACCCCCTGTGGCACCGGGAACGTGCCACGAGTGCCACGCGTTGCGAGCCCGAAACGGATTGCGACCGCACCCCCAGCGCACCCCCTGTGGCGTTCAGAAAGTGTCACGCCTGCTAGGCGTTGCGGCAGTGTCGTGGATAGCGGCCACGCTGAGAGACCACCCCCTGCGCACCCCCCATGGTGCCCAGCAGGTGCCACGCCTGCTAGGTTGTGCGACAATGTCGTGGGTAGCGGCCGCGGTGAGAGACCACCCCTTGCGAACCCCTTATGGTGTCCAGAAGGTGCAGCGCCTGCTAGGTTTTGCGGCAGTGTCGTGGATGGCGGCAGCGCTGCGAGACCACCCCACAAGTGCCACGCCTGCTCAGCTTTGCGACAGTGCCGTGGGCAGCGGCCGCGCTGAGGGACCACCCCCTGCACACCCCCTACGGCGCCCAGAAAGTGCCACGCTTGCTAGGCTTTGCTGCAGTGTCGTGGATAGCGGCCGCGCTGAGAGACCGCAGGCTTTGCGCAGTGTCGTGGATGGCGGCAGCGCTGAGAGACCACCCTTGCGCACCCCCTCGTGGTGTCCAGAAAGTGCCGCGCCTGCTAGGCTTTGCGATCATGTCGTGGGTCGCGGCCGCGCTGAGAGACCGCCCCCTGCGCACCCCCTACGGCGTCCAGAAAGCCTGCTCGGTTTTGCGGCGGTGTCGTGGATAGCGGCCGCGATGAGAGACCACCCCCTGCGCACCACCTATTGTGTCCAGAAAGTACCACGCATGTTAGGTTTTGCGGCAGTGTCATGGATGGCGGCAGCGCTGCGAGACCACCCCACAAGTGCCACGCCTGCTACGCTTTGCGACAGTGCCGTGGGCAGCGGCCGCGCTGAGAGACCACCCCCTGCGCACCCCCTACGGTGCCCAGAAAATGTTACGCCTGCTAGGCTTTGCGATCATGTCGCGGATAGCGGCCGCGCTGGGAGACTGCCCCCTGCGCACCCCCTATGGTGTCCAGAAAGTGCCGCGCCTGCTAGGCTTTGCGATCAAGTCGTGGATAGCGGCCGCGCGGAGAGACCACCCCCTGCGCACCCCCTATGGTGTCCAGAAAGCCTGTTCGGCTTTGCGGCGGTGTCGTGGATAGCGGCCACGGTGGGAGACCACCCCCTGCGCGCCCCCTATGGTGTCCAGAAAGCACCGCTGCGAGGCTTTGCGACAGTGTCGTGGATAGCGGCCGCGCTGAGAGACCACTCTCTGCACACCCCTTATGGTGTCCAGAAAGTACCACGCCTGCTAGGCTTTGCGGCATCGTAGCGGATATCGGCCGCGCTGAGACATCACCCCCTGCGCACCCCCTATGGTGTCCAGAACGCGCCACGCCTGCTAGGCTTTGCGACAGTGTCGGGGACCACCTGCGCACCCCCTATGGTGTCAAGATGTGCTGTGCTGTTCAGTGCTGTTCAGTGCTGTTCAGTGCTGTGCTGTGCTGAGTCGGTGTGCTGTGCTGAGCTGTGCTGAAATGAGGTGTGCTGTGCTGTGTTGTGCTGTTGTCAGATGTGCTGAGCTGTGCTGAGCATTGCGGTGCTGTGCTGTGCTGTGTGCGCGCTTTGTGTCAATGTGCTGTGTGCTGAGCTGAGCTGCGCTGCGCCGCGCTGCGCTGCGCTGCGCTGTGCCGCGCTGCGCTGTGCTGTGCGAGAGGGAGACGGAGGAGGAGGAGGGGCGGGGAGGAGGAGCGCGCGTGCGACGCGGGAAGGAAAAACACCATAACCCCACTAATCATGTGGGGAATAAAGTATGTGGGGTTCCTCGGCGGCGTATTTCTTATTCTTTTTATCATTATTAGTATTACTATTACTGCTACTAGTAGTATTGGTAGTAGTAGTAGTACTACTACTACTACGACTGCTACTACTACTACTACTACTACTACTACTACTACTACTACTACTACTACTACTACTACTACTACTACTACTACTACTACTACTACTACTACTACTACTACTACTACTACTACTACTACTACTACTACTACTACTACTACTACTACTACTACTACTACTACTACTACTACTACTACTACTACTACTACTACTACTACTACTACTACTACTACTACTACTACTACTACTACTACTACTACTACTACTACGACTACTACTACTACTACTACTACTACTACCACTACTACTACTTTTACGACTACTACGACTACTACGACTACCCCTGCGCCAACTACTACTACTACTACTACTACTACTACTACTACTACTACTACTGCTTCTGCTGCTACTACTACTACTACTATCACTACTACTACTACTACTACTACTACTACTACTACTACTACTACTACTACTACTACTACTACTAGTACTACTACTACTACTACTACAACTACTACTACAACTACTACTACTACTACTACTACTACTACTACTACTACGACTACGACTACGACTACGACTACTACTACTACTATTACGAGTAATATTAATGATAATGATACTAGCAACGATGATGATAATACCGATAATAACCCAACGAATAATACGACTACCACTTCTCGAGCTGTAGCCTCTGTCACTTTTCTGTCCGCCCTATCCCTCTCCATCACCGCCGCCCTTTCTGGCTCGAGGGCACGCAGTGTGGCCAGGCTGCGTGCCCGTGTTAGACGCGCATTACCCGCATTCACTCCCGCTCAGGACAGAAACATTTATTTGCCAGCCCTCGCTTTCATAGTTGGTAGCGGAGCTCCTGTTCTCGTCCACTACTTCTCGCCGCCATGGCCCGCGCGGCACCACCGACAGTCCTTTGCTATTCGCCTTTTTCCCCATCATTTTCTACGCGTTCGGCAATGCTCTTCAGCAGCAGCTGCTGCAGCAGCACCACCACCGCCGCACCACCAACACCGCAGCTGCACCAACAACACCAGCAGAAGCAACAGCGCGACGTCCGGCGCTGCCCAAATCCCCGCGGCGACCCTGCGGGCGGCGAGAGGAGTAAGAGGAGATGTCCGAGGGGAGACGAAGATGACGAAACAACGGAGGAGGAGGTTGAGGCAGAGGAGGCAGAGCCAAAGGAGGAGGGGACGGAACCAGGAACGTCAGCAGAGGAGGAGGAGGAGGAAAGCGAGGAGGATAAATAAATGCAAGTAGAGGAAGCGGATAATGACGAGGAGGGAAAGATCTTTTGCGCAGGTGGGGCAGGGCCCACCGTTGTCATTTTCGGTGCTCGCATGTCGCCCTTCGCCGGCTTGCTGGTGGAAGGGGGACGAGGTCTTCTTGGTCTTCTATGTGTTCTCTTGTCTTAACACCCGTGCTTTCCTTCACCGCGCTGGACCATCCGCGCCTGGCCCAGCTCGGCTGCCATACTCTGCCTGGCTGGCGCATCCTGGCTCGCTCGACATCATTGGGGACCTTTCCTTCCGCTTCTGCCCCAACACGCCGTTCATCAGCGAGCTTGACGACTTCGCCTTCGTCTCCCTGCCCAAGGGTGACGACATTGTGGGGGGGTCACTACTTATCAAGCGCCTGAGAAAACCAGGCCGCTCTCGCTCAATAGCGCTGATATTATCAAGCCATCGCGGGCGCCGCCAACGCCGTCATCAAGAACGCTGTCTCCGACCGCACGCATCTTGCGCAGCAGGGCTTCGTCGTCGGACACACTTTCACCCAACGCATCCCTCGCCTTGACGCCGAGATGAGGCGAGCGGGTGTTTTGCCCGACGCTGATCGCCGCTTCCCCGCCTTTGCGAGCTTCGACTTCGCACCGGCTTCCCCCTTGCTCGGGAGGGTTTGACTCTCTTTCCTCGGGCGCTTCGGCATGCCCATCGGCCTCATGAGCATCTTCCAGCAGATGTACTGCGCGCGACACAGCTTCGTCAAGATGGACGGAGTGCGCCATTTCATGTTCGCAATCGAATCCGGTGTCGCTCAAGGCTGCCATCTCGCGTTCTTCGTTGAGAGTGCCGACGGCACGCCGAATTACGACAAAGGCTACGTCGGTGGCTGCGCGGAGACATTGGCTTGCCAACGCGCGAGCTCAACACCCTTTGCGAAACATCTGGACCGTTCTCGGCCTCTGAGGAGCTAGCGCCCCCCTCCCCCAAACTTCGCAAGCGCGTGATGGTGCCATTCTGGGCCGCCGCGGCCCTGGCCGTCATTGCCCAAACGAAATATATCCTGGCCGCGTTCTGCCCTTCCTGGTGCAGTTTTTTCGGTGGCGAGGCGAACCAAGTACTTCGGGAGTTTCCTCGGACCCTCGGTCTCTCTCGCTTGTCAATGGTTCGCCCCGGGGCAAAAGTGGTGGCAACGGGGGAATCTGATGCAGCGACGCCATTGTCAGACTTTCAATTACCTCTACCCCCTCCACGATCAGTTATGCCGCACAGTTTTTCCGCTCGAAGCCAAATCATTCGTCGCGAGTTTTATATATTTCACCAGATGCTTAGCCTGCCGCCGAACACGCTTCGCAAAGTTGACTTGCTCGCGATGCTGGGGTGTAGCCCACCTCCCATCATTCGCTTTGCTCGAGTCACCGCTACAGACGCTGCCATGTGCTCCGCTCTGTTCACGCTCCGCGGTGACTGGGAGCCCTTGTACGACAGCCTTCGCGATGCCGCGTGGGAGGAGAGCGCGGCGCATTCCTTCCATCGGTGGGAAGCAGGGTTCTGGTCTCCGCCCTTCTGGGACGAGGCCAAGGCCATCGCGCAGTTCTACCGTGCCCTGCCGTAAGACCAAAGCTCCCCACCCATTTCTGAATCAGCCATGGCCGCAGCGAGCCGTGTTGCTGCCAGTGAAATTCGCTATGCGCCCACAGTAGAAACAACCGCACCGCCCCAAGGTGCAACGAACCATCGCTCTGTCTCTCTGCAAGTCCGCGTTCTCATCGTTTTCCGCCGTTACACTCCGCAAGCGTCTCGCGGCCTGGGGCATCAGCGAGCTGCTGCCGCATGCAGAACTCTCTTGCCGCTGGTCCGCCGTCGGCGCAGCTCTCGGCGAAGTCCGTCCTAGCTGGCGCTGGGCCGCGTTCAAGACCCTCGCAGGCGGGTGGGCCACCGCTCACCGCATGCACGTGCTCACGCAGAGGCCCTGTGTCTTCGGTTGCACGGGTGCTCCTGATTCATTCCCCCGTTACTTTTCCTGCCCCGTCCTCGCCAGCCTCCTCTGGTCCCCCGACTCCCCTCCCCTCTTCAGCACGCCTACTACATGGGCCATGGGCCTTGCATCCGCCTACCGTTCTGACCCCACCAGCGGCCACTCGTTGCGGCGGGCGATACAGAGGTTTATGCGTGCCTTTCACGTTTACAACCAAACTGAAGCAACACGGAGCGCCGACGCCCGACGCCATTGCGCCCGCGTTCAGCGCAGCACGTGCGTTCCTGTGGCGGTGAACCGCTTGTTTTCCAGCGTTGCATTACGCTGCAGCAGCAGCGCCAGTGCGCGGCCGAGGTCAGACGGACGAGTTCGCCTCAAGCTACTTGCGCTCCACTTCCTTCTCCTCCTCCTCCTCCTCCTCCTCCTCCTCCATCCCTTGTCCTCATAAGGAACTCCTCCTCGTCGCACCCCGAGGCCGGTTGAAAAGGCGGGCCGGGCGTTTTGCTAGAGACTTCTTCACCACGCTTGACCCTGATGCTTAGAAATTGGCAATCGCAAATGGAGGGCGAGTGGTTTTCAAACTGTGGCTCTCGCTGTAGCGCCGCGCGCATTCGTTTTAAGCATTTGCAGAAACCTCATGGGTTGAGACCGGGCCGTTTTCAAAACGTGGCTCTCGCTTTAGCGCCGCGCACATTCGCTTCAAAACATTTGCAAGATCTTCACGGATTGAGAGCGGGTCGTTTTCAGAATGTGGCGCTCGCCGTAGCGCCGCGCACATTCGTTCAACAAGTTGACGGAGTTTCACGGATTGAGGGTGGTTTGATTTTACAATGTGGTTCTCGTTTTAGCGCCGCGCGCGTTCGGCTACATTGCAGGAGTTTCACGGATTCCCATGGCCAACGTGCCACAAAAGGTGTGTTGGCTGGGTTGTGAGGGTGCAACATTTTCGTTGATTCGCGTTGTGAGAGTTGCCGGAATGGTGCTCTGGCAGGACTCAGGATCGTCAAGGCGCAACAGCGTTGGAGTCCCGATAGTGGTGTTTTGGCAGGCTTCCCGGGTCTTCAAACGGTTTTCTCCCAACGGGGCAGTTCCCTCTGTAGAAATGAGCCTGTGTAGGGGCCTGCGAGGAGAGACAGTGGAGGGAAGGTTTAGTCGAACGTCGTTGCTGAGTCTTGGGTTTCCACTGGTCCTCCTCTTCCTCCTCCTCCCACTCCTCCTCCTCCTCCCTCCTCCCTCCTCCCTCTCCCTCCTCCACAATTAAACAATATGAATACTACTCTCTCCCCTGGTGGCGTCTGGGGATTGTTCAGCCCCCCTCCGCGTGCTGGCTTTTTACGCAGAGGATTCCATGGAGTTGGGTTTTCGCCAGGTTTTTTTCAAGATGCTGCTTTCGCTGAAGCGCTGGCTTCATTTTCGGGCTACCGCTCGTTCCGAATCGTGCTCCCGCTGCAGCGCTGGCCTCATTTCCGCGCTTCCGCTCGTTTTGAATCGTGCTCCCGCTGTAGCGCTGGCGTCATTGTTTCCAGCACCATGCCACGGCACGTCTTTCGGTCCTTCCAAATAGATCCCAAAATTTAGAACATGATCCCCTGAAAAAATACATCGGAAGTGATGACACATTCGGTGCCGATTCGCTGGTTTCTTGGGCCGCAGAACTTCATTTTGGGGCGTCGCCACGCCATGCTATGTCAGGCTGCGCGTCCTCAGTTCCGCGCTTCCGCGCTTAGGCTCTTGTTCAAAATGTTGCTCTCGCCGAAGCGCTGGCCTCATTTTTGGGCTACCGCTCGTTCCGAATCGTGATCCAGCTGCAGCGCTGGCCTCATTTCCGCGTTTCCGCTCGTTTTGAAGCGTGCTCCCGCTGCAGCGTTGGCGCCATCATTTCCAGCGCCATGCCACGCCATGGTTGTCGGTCCTTCCAAACGGCCCCAAAATCTAGAACATGCCCCCCCAACAACACAACATCGAACGTTATTACACATTCGGTGCCGATTCGTTAATTTTTGGGGCAGCCGAAGCCCCTCCTTTGGGGCGTCGCCATGCCATGCCATGTCAGGCTACGCGTCCTCATTTCCGTGCTTCCGCTCTTTGTCAAAATGTTGTTCTTGCTGAAGTGCTGGCCTCATTTCCGCGCTTCCGTTCGTTCCGAATCGTGCTCCTGCTGCAGCGTTGGCGTCAGTCTCTTGCACAGGGTGCCTTGAGCTCCGACCACTTTATGTCGGCGTCGCACCGCCCCCACCGCCCCGCCCTCCCCCCGCCCCTCCACCTACCCACGCCAACCACCACCACCACCACCAGCGTGACACCGCCCCCCGCCCAGAGCTCTCCACCCAGCCCCCCTCCGCCCCGAACACGTCACATACCAGCCACCACCTCCACCAGCGCAACACCGCCCCCCGCCCAGTAACCTGTCCACCCCTTCCCCCTCCGCCCCGACCATTTTATATACCAACCGCGACCACCACCAGCGTGGCACCACCCCCCGTCCAGTGCCCTCTCCACCCCGTCCCCCTCCACCCCGACCATTTTATTTCGGCGTCGCACCGCCCCCACCGTCCCGCCCCCCGACCCTTCATCCCTCCCCTGCCGCCCAGTGCCCTCTGTACCCCCCCCCCCGGCCCGACCACTTTATTTCGGCGTCGCACCGCCCCACCGCGCCGCCCCTCCCGCCCCTCAACCCACCCACCCACAACAACCCCCACCACCACCAGCGTGACCACCTCCGCCCCGATCACTTTATTTCGGCGTCGCACCGCCCCCCGTCCAGTGCCGTTTCTACCCCGCCCCTTTCGGCCACGACCACTTTAATTCGGCGTCGCACCGCCCCCACCGTCCCGACCCCCCGACCCTTCTCCGAGTTCTCGCCCCCCCTCTCTCCTCCCCCCCTTCCCCCTCCTCCTCATCGTCCTCCTCCTCCTCATTGTCCTCCTCCTCCTCCTTCTCCTCCTCCTCATACTCCGCCTCGTCCTCCCCCTCCTCCTCCTCCTCCTCCTCCTCCTCCTCCTCCTCCTCCTCCTCTTCCTCCTCCTCCTCCTCCTCCGCCTCCGCCTCCGCCTCCTCCTCCTCATTCCCCCTCCGTTTTGTGCAAGAAACATGGCACACGTGCCATTTGTTATTTCCAGCGCCATGCCACGGCATGGTTGTCGGTCCTTTAGAGTCGGCCCCAAAATCTAAACAATAGCTTCCCGAAGAAACCATACGATGCGATTCGACATTCGGTGTCGATTCGTTGATAGTTTGGGCCGCGGAAGCCCCCCCACTTTAGGGCGTCGCCACGCCATGTTATGTCACGCTACGCGTTAAGCTTCAACACCATGCTATGCCATGGATTGCTATGACATGCTACGACATCGAAGAGAGAGAATATCTACGCCATGGTAAGGGATGGGAGGGAGGGGTAGGACGTCAGATATTACGCGAGCGCATCTAGCTTGTCTCCCCCCCTCCCTTCCTCTCTCCATCCCTCCCCCCTCTTTCCCTCCCTCCCCGCCCCCGCTCCCCTCCCCCGCTCCCTCGCCCCGTCTTCCTGCCTCCGTTTCCTGCTCCTTCCTCCCACCGCCTGTCCTCCTCATTTTTCTCCGCGTGATCCTGCTCGTGGTCCTGCTCGTGCTCCTCGTCGTCGTCCTCCCCTTCCCCGTTCCTCCTTCCTCCTCCTCCTCCTCCTCTTCCTCCTCTTTGTTCCTTTAGACAAATTCTCCCCGTCTGGTCACCAAACGTGTCGGTAGGGCGGGCCAGGCGTTCCGCCTGAGACGCCCGCTCCGCTCATATCCCGAAGTTTTGGAGTTCCCAGCATCTACAGGGATGGAGGGGGACTTGTTTTGAAATGCAGGGTTTCTCCTGAGCGCCACGCGCATTCGTCTCGACATCTTCCAGCAGTTACGCGGATGGAGACACAGGCGGTTTTCCAAATGTGCTCGGCGCCTCGCATTTTCATCCTTATTACCTAACAGCGAAGACTGATAGGTTTCTAGTTGACTCAAAAGAGCTCACAGATCACTCCACAGGGGGGTCCGGGCAGGCGTTGGGAGTTGCCGGCCGGGCCTGTGCCGGGCTCGTTTTTCACCAACAGTCACACACTTCGTGCTCGTCGACCTCTCAGAACCCCATTCCCAGGCCACATTCTGAATAACCGGATGCAACAGTCACACACTTCGTGCTCTTCGACCTCCCAGAACTCCATTCCCGGGCCACATTTGGATGCCCGGAGCCAACTGTAGGCCACTTCGTGCTCTTCCATTTCCCAGAACTCCATTCCCGGGCCACATTTTGGATGCCCGGAGCCAACTGTAGGCCACTTCGTGCTCTTCCATTTCCCAGAACTCCATTCCCGGGCCACATTTTGGATGCCCGGAGCCAACTGTAGGCCACTTCGTGCTCTTCGAGTTCCCAGAACTCCATTCCTGGGCATGATTTTGAATGCCCGGAGCCAACTGTAGGCCACTTCGTGTTCTTCTAGTTCCCAGAACTCCACTCCTGGGCCACATTTTGAATGCCCGGAGCCCACTGTAGGCCACTTCGTGCTCTTCGAGTTCCCAGAACTCCATTCCTGGGCCACATTTTGAATGCTGAGGCAGGCTGAGGCTGCGGCCGAGGCAGGCTGAGGCTGAGGCAGGCTGAGGCTGAGGCCGAGGCTGCAGGCAAACTCAGGCTGAGGCTGAAGCAGGCTGAGGCTGAGGCTGAGGCTGAGGCTGCGGCTGATGCTGAGGCAGGCTGATGCTGAGGCAGGCTGTGGCTGAGGCTGAGGCTGATGCAGGCTGATGCTGAAGCAGGCTGAGGCTGAGGCCGAGGCTGAAGGCAGACTGAGGCTGAGGCTGAAGCAGGCTGAGGCTGAGGCTGAGGCAGGCTGAGGCTGAGGCTGAGGCAGGCTGATGCTGAGGCAGGCTGAGGCTGAGGCTGATGCAGGCTGAGCCTGAGGCAGGCTGAGGCTGTGGCCGAGGCTGAAGGCAGACTGATGCTGAGGCTGAGGCAGGCTGAGGCTGAGGCTGAGGCAGGCTGATGCTGAGGCAGGCTGAGGCTGAGGCTGAGGCTGAGGCTGAGGCTGAGGCTGATGCAGGCGCAGGCTGAGGCAGGCTGAGGCGGAGGCCGAGGCTGAAGGCAGGCTGAGGCTGAGGCTGAAGCAGGCTGAGGCTGAGGCTGAGGCTGAGGCAGGCTGATGCAGGCGCAGGCTGAGGCTGAGGCTGAGGCCTTGATCCGGGCCGGGCTGAGGCAGCCTGAGGCTGAGGCCGAGGCTGAAGGCCAGACTGAGGCTGAGGCTGAAGCGGCTGAGGCTGAGGCTGAGGCAGGCTGAGCTGATGCTGAGCAGGTCTTAATGCTGGATCCAGGCTGAGGTCTGAAGCTTGAGGCTTGAAGCAGCTGAGGCTGAGCTAGGACTGAAGCCGAGTCCGCGGCCGAGGCCGAAGGCAGACTGATGCTGAGGGCTGAAGCAGGCTGATGCTGAGGCAGGCGAGGCTGAGGCTGAGGCTGAGGCAGGCTGATGCTGAGGGCTGAGGCTGGATGATCAGGCTGAGGCTGAGCCGGGCCGAGCTGATGCGAGGCTGAAGGCAGTCTGTGCTGAGGTTGATTTCAGGCTTGAGGCTGAGGCTGAGGCTGAGGCTGAGGCTGAGCTGAGGCTGAGGCTGGCTGAGCTGAGGCAGCTGAGGCCTGAGGCTGAGGCATGCTCAGGCTGGGCAGGCCCCTGGGGGGGGGGGAGGCTGAGGCCGAGGCTGAAGGCGACTGAGGCTGGGGCTGAGGTAGGCTGAGGCTGAGGCTGAAGCAGGCTGATGCTGAGGCAGGCTGAGGCTGAGCTGAGGCTGAGCTGAGGCTGATGCAGGCTGAGGCTGAGGCAGGCTGAGGCTGAGGCCGAGGCTGAAGGCAGACTGAGGCTGAGGCTGAAGCAGGCTGAGGCTGAAGCAGGCTGAGGCTGAGGCTGAGGCAGGCTGAGGCTGAGGCTGAGGCAGGCTGAGGCTGAGGCAGGCTGAGGCTGAGGCCCGGAGGCTGAAGGCAACTGAGGCTGAGGCTTGAAAGCAGGCTGAGGCTGAGGCTAATTCTGAGGCTGAGGCTGAGGCAGGCTGAGGCTAGGCTGAGGCTGGCTTGATGCTGAGGCGGCTGAGGCTGAGGCTGAGGCTGATGCAGGCTCAGGCTGAGAGCTGAGCCGAGGCTGCAGCAGACTGAGGCTGAATGCAGGAGCAGGCTGGGATGATCTGAGGCAGGCTGGCTGAGGCTGAGGCTGATGCTGAGCAGGCTAGCTGAGGCTGAGGCTAATGCAGGCCACTGCGACTGTCATCGCGAATGCGACTACGACTGCGAGAACAGCAGAACTCTACAATTGGATTCTCATCTGAATCTTAAGGGGGATGCTTCCAGATATGCTCCTACACATCGCTGTTAGGTTGCTTTGCCGGGATAATCATAAACACGCCCAGGAGCTCCACGGGTGGAAGGGGTCGTTTTTACCTAACAGCGAAGACTGATAGGTTTCTAGTTGACTCAAAAGAGCTGGGGTCAAAAGAGAGCTCACAGATCACTCCCCAGGGGGGTCCGTGCAGGTGTTGGGGAGGGGTTTTTGGCCCCCCGGGGGCCTGTTGCCGGGTGCTCGTTTTTTTCCCAACAGTCACCACATTTTCGTGCTCGTCGGCCCTCTCGAAAAAACCCAAAAACCAACCAACCCCATTTCCCATGGCCACATCCTGAATAACCGGATGCAACAGTCACAACACTTGGTGCCTCGTCGAACCTCCCAGACTCATTCACCCCCGGGCACCATTCTGAATGCCCGGAGCCAACTGTAGGGCCACTTCGTGTTTCTTCGAGTTCCCAGACTCCATTCCCGGCGTACATTTTGGGAGCCCGGAGCCAACTGTAGGCCACTTCGAGTGGTCTTCGAGTTCCCAGAACTCCATTCCCGGGCCACATTTTGGATGCCCGGAGCCAACTGTAGGCCACTTCGTGGTCTTCGAGTTCCCAGACCTCCATTCCCGGGCCACATTTTGGATGCCCGGAGCCAACTGTAGGCCACTTCGTGCTCTTGGACTTCCCAGAACTCCATTCCTGGGTATGATTTTGAATGCCCGGAGCAAGCTGTAGGCCACTTCGTGTTCTTCGAGTTCCCAGAATTCCATTCCCTGGCCACATTTTGAATGCTGAGGCAGGCTTATGCTGAGGCTGAGGCAGGCTGAGGCAGGCTGAGGCTGAGGCCGAAGCTGAAGGCAGACTCAGGCTGAGGCTGATGCAGGCTGAGGCTGAGGCTGAAGCAGGCTGAGGCTGATGCAGGCTGAGGCTGAGGCAGGCTGAGGCTGAGGCTGAGGCAGGCTGAGGCTGAGGCTGAGGCAGTCTGAGGCTGAGGCAGGCTGAGGCTGAGGCTGAGGCTGATGCAGGCTGAGGCTGAGGCAGGCTGAGGCCGAGGCTGAAGGCAGACTGAGGCTGAGGCTGAAGCAGGCTGAGGCTGAGGCTGAGGCAGGCTGAGGCTGAGGCTGAGGCAGGCTGATGCTGAGGCAGGCTGAGGCTGAGGCTGAGTCTGATGCAGGCTGAGGCTGAGGCAGGCTGAGGCTGAGGCCGAGGCTGAAGGCAGACTGAGGCTGAGGCTGAAGCAGGCTGAGGCTAAGGCTGAGGCAGGCTGAGGCTGAGGCTGAGGCTGAGGCAGGCTGAGGCTGAGGCAGGCTGAGGCTGAGGCTGATGCAGGCTGAGGCAGAGGCAGGCTGAGACTGAAGCCGAGGCTGAAGGCAGATTGAGGCTGAGGTGAGGCTGATTCATGTGCGGCCTGCGGCTGAGGCAGGCTGATGCTCAGGCGGCTGAGGCGAGGCTGAGGCTGATGCAGGACGAGGCTGAGGCAAGCCTGAGGCTGAGTCACCCGGAGGCTGAAGGCAGACTGAGGCTGAGGCTGAAGCAGGCTAGGCTTGAGTCGGAGGCCTCGACTTGACCTCAACTTAAGCGTTGCAATGTGAGACCAGGCTGAGGACATAAATCGTAAACCGACTGAGGTTGAAGCGAAAAGCAACAGCGTTCGCCGAATGGAAGCCAGCAGGCTGGGCCGAGGCTGAGGCAGACTGTGCTGAGGCTGAAGCAGGCTGAGGCTGAGGCTGAGGCAGGCTGAGGCTGAGGCTGAGGCAGGCTGAGGCTGAGGCTGAGGCTGATGCAGGCTGAGGCTGAGCAGGCCGAGGCTGAGGCCGAGGCTGAAGGCAGACTGAGGCTGAGGCTGAAGCAGGCTGAGGCTGAGGCTGAGGCAGGCTGAGGCTGAGGCTGAGGCTGGCTGATGCTGAGGCAGGCTGAGGCTGAGGCTGAGGCAGGAGGCTGAGGCTGAGGCTGAGGCTGAGGCCGAGGCTGAAGGCAGACTGAGGCTGAGGCTGAAGCAGGCTGGCTGAGGCTGAGGCAGGCTGAGGCTGAGGCTGAGGCAGGCTGATGCTGAGGCAGGCTGAGGCTGAGGCTGAGGCTGATGCAGGCTGAGGCTGAGGCAGGCTGAGGCTGAGGCCGAGGCTGAAGGCAGACTGAGGCTGAGGCTGAAGCAGGCTGAGGCTGAGGCTGAGGCAGGCTGAGGCTGAGGCTGAGGCAGGCTGATGCTGAGGCAGGCTGAGGCTGAGGCTGAGGCTGATGCAGGCTGAGGCTGAGGCAGGCTGAGGCTGAGGCCGAGGCTGAAGGCAGACTGAGGCTGAGGCTGAAGCAGGCTGAGGCTGAGGCTGAGGCTGAGGCTGAGGCTGAGGCAGGCTGATGCTGAGGCAGGCTGAGGCTGAGGCTGAGGCTGAGGCAGGCTCAGGCTGAGGCAGGCTGAGGCTGAGGCCGAGGCTGCAGGCAGACTGAGGCTGATGCAGGAGCAGGCTGAGGCTGAGGCTGAGGCAGGCTGAAGCTGAGGCTGAGGCTGATGCTGAGGCAGGCTGAGGCTGAGGCTGAGGCTAATGCAGGCCACTGCGACTGTCATCGCGAATGCGACTACGACTGCGAGAACAGCAGAACTCTACAATTGGATTCTCATCTGAATCTTAAGGGGGATGCTTCCAGATATGCTCCTACACATCGCTGTTAGGTTGCTTTGCCGGGATCATGTTTATATTGCTCACGATTTTGCATAGTGAGCATTCGTCTTGAACGCTGCCATCAGCTACGCGGATGTATGGCGGCTTCTTGTCAAATCGGGTCTCTCGTTTGAGACGTTCGTAGGGCTTTCGTACTGGTCCTACTTCGTCGCCGTCCGTATAGTTCGACGCATGGGTGGCGCCTCCTTTTCAAAATGGGGCTCCCGCCTCATTTGCAGGACCCTGGCGCGCTCGTCCTTTAATCGGGGCATTTCCAGCAGTGAAGAGAAATTCTTCACGCTTCGCGTATCCCCACCAGCCCATCTCAAAACAGCAACTCTTGCGAAGCATGCCGACAGTCGTGTTTTTCAGGCGTGTTTCCGCCTGCCCCCGCATGTCTCCCCTGTTCCTCCTTCCTCCCGCCTCCTTGTACATCCTCCTTGTGGTGGGAGCGGGAGAAGGACGAGGCGGAGGAGGAGGGAGAGAAAGCGCTCCTCGTGGTTTGAGTCGTTTGGGGTTTCTCGTCCTGGTGTGAGTCGTTCGGGCCCTTCTTCCTGGTGTGAGTCGTTCGGGCTCTTCGTGGTGTGAGTCGTTCGGGCTCTTCGTCCTGGTGTGAGTCGTTCGGGCTTCTCGTGGTGTGAGTTGTTCGGGCCCCTCGTCCTGGTGTGAGTCGTTCGGGCCCCTCCTCCTGGTGTGACTCGTTCGGGCTCCTCGTGGTGTGAGTCGTTCGGGGCCCGCGTCGTGGTGTGAGTCGTTCGGGCTCCTCGTGGTGTGAGTCGTTCGGGCGCCTCGTCCTGGTGTGAGTCGTTCGGGCCCCTCCTTCTGGTGTGAGTCGTTCGGGCTCTTCGTGGTGTGAGTCGTTCGGGCCCCTCGTCCTGGTGTGAGTCGTTCGGGCTCCTCGTGGGGCCTCTTGGGGGACTCTTGGAGCCTCTTGGGGCCTCTTGGGGGCCTCTTGGGGGCCTCTTGGGGGCCTCTTGGGGGCCTCTTGGGGCCTCTTGAGGCCTCTTGGGGGCCTCTTGGGGGCCTCTTGGGGGCCTCTGGGGACCGCTGGGGGGCCTCTGGGGGGCCTCTGGGAGGCCTCTTGGGAGCCTCCTGGGAGCCTCTGGAGGCCATCTTGGGGCCTCTTGCGACCTCCTCAGAAGCGCCAATGAGAGCTGCCCCCTGGAAAGAACAAAATGAGCCCAAAACCTTCGTAAAAGCAATGATTTTGCTATGGAGGAAGATGAGCGCGGACCCCTCAGAACGCCAACATGTGGCCAAAACCTTAGTAAAATCAATGATTTTGGCTTTAAAGAAGAGCAGAAGGGGCCAAACTGTGCCCCCCCGTCGGGGCCAGAATCCTCGTGAGGGTCGTCGTTTTTTGGCCCTCCCAGGAGTCAAAAAAGACCCCTCCAACGACCCGCGGGGCGCCCTCTCCAGGCCCAGGGGGAGGGGGTAGGGGGAGGGGTAAACCCCTCCCCGAAGGGGAAGAAGGGGGGTTGAGAACAGAGAGAGCTCGCTAAACCACTCACGCCCAAAGGGCTGGTGCAGGACCCTGGCGCGCTCGTCTTTTAATCGGGGCATTTCCAGCAGTGAAGAGAAATTCTCGTAAGCTCGTGAAGAGGGGTCTTGAAACGGGTGGGCGTGTTGCAGCATCGTCGATCTGGGTTCGTTCAGGTCCTGGCGCAGCCGGTCCGATTCGATTTCGGCTCCGTGCCGATGCGACCCGGTACGACGCCGATCTGATCCGTCTGCCCGATTCCGATGCTCTCTGACCTTGCCAATACTGTGCCGTCTTCCGCCCCAGCGTGGCCGCAGGGAGGCGCATCCTCGCCGCGCCGTGCCCGGGGAGCAAGTATGGGATCTGCTTCCTGGGCCCTGGACGGGGCCGGGGCCAGGCCCTATGCGGGCGTGCACCGCGCGCTCCCTTCCCAGGTTCTGGGAGCTGGTGTCCGTCTTCTCCGCGGCGATGCCGTGGATGCTGTGCTTCTATGACGCCGTGTACGGCTGCGCCGAGCTGACGAACATCTGCACGGGCCTGGCCTGCCTGCTGCTGCAGGACGGGTCGGCCTCTTCTCTCGGTTCCGTCGTCGTCGTTGTCCTCGTCCTCGTCGTCGTCGTCGTCGTCGTCGTCGTCGTGGTCGTATTCGTCGCCTTCGTATCCGTTGTTTGGCCAAGGTCGCCGGGAACGTGAGGGAGGATGTAGTCACGCGCCTCGCGCTCTGGGTCTGGGCCAGAGGGCGTTCCTTTTCTCTGGGGCGGCGCGAGAGAGCGAAGATGATCGCGCCCAGCGCTGCGGGGCGTGCGAAGCCAGATTGACCCATGTTGCGTTTGCTGTCGGCGCCGTCGCTATCAGCATCGATCGCTTTGCCTTTGTGTTGCTGTCATCGAGCCCGCAGGAGCCACGCGAGCAGCCAAGCAGACGTTTCAAGTGCCCCAATGCAAGCCAAACCTTACGGGGCTTACGTAGTTTGTTTGCATATGTCTCTTTGAATGGGCCGTTCGTCTGTTTATTTGCTCGGCCCCTGCCCCTCAGGTGGACCACGGGGGAAACAGCTGGAAAGGGAAGCAGAGGGCGGAGGAGGAGGATGTTGATGGCAATGAGGAGTCATGAGGATGAGGAGGAAGTTCATGAAGAGGAGAAGGAGGAGGATGCGGGGGGAGGATGGGGGAGGAGAAGGAGGAGGAAGACAGGTGTTTGGGGGTGAGGTTTGAACAGAACGATCGGGTACCGGACTAGTTGGAGGAAGAGGAGGGGGAGGAGTCTGAGGAGCTTCTAGGTCAATCCGTCTGGCTGAATACTCTTCGTCGTCTCCTCCTATTCTTTCTCCTCTCGCTTGGCCACTCTCGCGTCCTGCCCCCCTCTTCACGGTCTTCTGATTTTTATCCGGCTTCTGATTATCCTCATTTTCCCATCCTCTCCGTTCTCCTCTTCCTCCTCTTCCTCGCTATCCTCTCCCCATCCCCATATTGTTCCTCCTTCTCTTCTTCCTTGTCTCCCCCTCTTCGTATTCTTCCTTTGCCACTTCCACTGAAGTCGTGCTCTCCTCTTCGCTCCCCCTGCTCCCCCTCGCTTCCTTGCATCGCTCGTGCGGGACCCCGGTGCGCGCGCCACTTTCGATTGGCCTCCGCACCCACGAGCCTCGGCCTGTCTTTCTTCTCCTCTCCTCTGCTCCCCTTCCCCGCCTTTGAATGACGTACTGGTTGTCGAGTGTCGCGTGGGCCGATCGCCTTTGGTCATGCGGCTCGCCTTGAGGTGCCTGTCTTGTGTTTTTGTGTTTCGAGGCTCATCTGGAGAATACTGCATGCGGACGCGTGCGAAACGACGACGATCAGTCGGCCCTCCAACTCACTCTGCGGCGCAGCCATGCTGTCGTGATATGCTGTGCTAGAGGGTGGAGTTATGAATCATCGGTGCGTTGCGGAGGAAGAAATCCTGCATACATGAGAGTACGCCAGATTAGACAATATTGCCCAGTAGTCGTAATCATACATATATGCAGATCATAACCGATACCAGCATCAACATCACCGACATCATCTCATCATCGCCGTCATCATCATCAGCAGCATCATCATTGTCGTCGTCGTTGTCGTCGTTGTCGTCGTCGTCATCGTCACCACTACCACGACCACCTTCATCACCTATCATCATGAATCGGATTATTGTTGTTGTTATGGATGTCTTCCTACGTATCACCGTGCCAAGGCGGTCGACCTCGCCGGCTTCAACGCAATCGCGTGCATCGGCCGCGTGCTCGCCGGTGCCAGCTTGGGTGCCCTTTCGGCGGTGCCGCTTTTCAGGAGCAACACAGACAGCTGCACTTTCATCCCGCTCCTCGCGTCGGGCCTGGCCCTGAGCAGGGGTATCCAGTCCTGGGTGGAGAACGAAACTGCAATGACGGAGGCTCCTTCTCCTCCTCTTTCTCCTCCTCACCCCTCCTCCCTCTCCTCCTCGCCCTCCCTCTCTCGCTCACTCGTCATCGTCGTCGTCATCGTCGTCGTTGTAGTCGTCGTCCTCCGTCTTCTCCTCCTACTCCTCCTTCTCCTCCTCCTCCTTTCCCTTCTCCTCCTCCTCGCTCCCCCTTCCCTGCCTCGATCCCCCGTCCGTCTCCGCTCCTCCTCGTCACCTCCCCCCTCCTCATCCTGGCTCTCCCTCCTTCGTTCCCTCGTCCGTCTCCTTTTCTTTCCGTTTTCTCTTCCCTCTTTTCTCTCCCCTTCCTCCTCCTCTCCTCCTCATCATCATCAGCACCATCATCATCATCATCATCATCATCATCATCATCATCATCATCATCATCATCACCACCACCACCACCACCACCATCATCATCATCATCATCATCATCATCATCATCATCATCATCGCCCCTCCTTGTCGCCCCGCCTCCACTGTGCCCTCCACGTCCTCATCTTCTTTTTGCCCCTCCTCCTCCTCATCGTGGTTGCTCCCACAGACCCACCCGGGGCCCAAGGCAGACCGAACGACCCTCCACTCCGCCTTTTTCTCCACCTCCCTCTTGTTGCCTCCTGCTCCCTCCTCCTCCTCCTCTCCTCCTCCTCCTCCTCCTCCTCCTCCGCTTTCTCTCCTCTCCAGGTTCACGTTCCTCGTCCGCCTCCTCTTCCTCTTCCCTCTTTCCCCTCCTCCTCCTCCTCCTCCTCCTCCTCCTCCCCCTCCTCCTCTCCTCCTCCTCCTCCTCCTCCTCCTCCTCCTCCTCCTCCTTCTCATTCTCATTCCCCTCCTCCTCGTCATTCGAATCGGAGGGGTCCGCTGCCGCTTGGCTCACAACGGGCCCGCGTACTGTATGATGTTGGAAGGGAAAAGACCCGCCGCTCTGCCATCTCTTTTGTTACCACTGCCGCCATGTCTCTTACTTCTCACCAGTGCCACCCGCAAGTCTAGTTGGTAGCGGAGCTGGGAGCGATCCCGGTTCTTGATCCACGGGATTGCGCATAGGGCGATGTGGACGCACATTCGCACTCTTCAATCTCTGCAACGCCAGCATCGTCCGTCCCCTGAACAGCTTGTGTTTGTTGCTGTTCTGCAAGCCGGTTGGCAATTCGCCATGGACGCTCGCAGGCTAGGATGAGGCAAATACCGGACCGTGTGAGACGTGCGAGAGTCCAGCTGCGCAGGGCATCAGAAGCCGCAGGCTACAACGCCATGTGGAACGACTCGACCCTGGGAGCGCCACGACCTTCCCCGACCCATCGCACCCAGCAGGCACTGGCCGCAGCTTCGCGTCGGGCATGACTGCGAGGCCCCTCCCTGGGCTAGCGCCGTGCCTCGTGATGTGTGCGATTGTGCTGGCTGTCCTCTATGCGAGCACGTAGCACCACTCCAGTGGAGCACTGTCATGAAGCTGAGTGTAATTATCTGACCACCCTTGGCACCTGTCAAAGGCAACCGCATTCCTATGGCTGCCACCCGCTTCAGCATGGTGTTCGTCCGTGCGCAGGCCCGAGCCCAAAGGTGTTTCCGCAGTTCACATCGTGGTGGAGTCTTATCGAGGAGGATCCATGTCTTGGCCCTCGTGGGCGGTAAGCTACTCATCACCAAGCTGATGTCGCCGATGCATGTTATTGTCCCGAGTGTGGACTGCAGCTGGCCAAACACGCATCCGTCGAGGGCTGCAGACACCACGGCCAGATGCAGCTAGCACGTCGGCCATGCCGCGACCATCGCTCACTCGGGTTCTTCGTCTCATCCGCCCCTTCGACCAGTTCGGCAACTCCGAGCTGCCGTGTTTCGTCCTCTTTTGGCTCTTCCTCGACGCGGACTTTGTCGGGGGCCTTGTTGCCACCTGCGCCAGCGCCCTTCGAGGATGAGGCGTCCAGGCACGTCGCTGGCACTTATTGCTGTCGCGCCGCGTGCTGCCTGGAAGCCCTGTCACACGCCCGTCGAGGCGCGCGCCAGCTGATGCGGGCAGTGCACCGCCTGACTCGTCCAGCACGCCGTCGCTTGCTGGGCCGCGTTGAGGTCTCGCCGACCAGCCCAGCGGCTTGGCGCCCCCTCGTCAAGGGCGCGCCCCGTCGGTCCGCGCCGCATGCGGTCTGCGCCTGTAGTTGAGTCGGCGCCCGACGATCCAGGGGATCGAGTTCCACGGATCTCCCCGCCCCCTTTCCGACGGGCCGCGCTGTCACCCGCTGGGCCGCCAGGTCCGCACGGGGCCGAGCATGATGTGCTCCTGTAGGATATGATTACAGTATTCGCCGAAATTTTCACGACGCGCGCAATCAGTCTCGCTCAGTGCTGCGCGGAGTAATTTGTCGCGTCTATCATGTGCCCAGGCTGCCATGGTGCACGTTTGCTGATTGTTCTGGCAATGTCGCATTCGATCTACGTGTTCCTGTCCATATTGCTGCTAGCATCAGCTTCCTACGTCCCCTTGGCCATCTCTGCCGGCATCCAGCGCGTCGCGTTCTACTGGGGGGGGAGGGCGACGCAAGGCAGAGGACTTGGAGAACAGCCAGGAGGGGGAAGATGCGCGAAGGCAACCAAAACGCAAAGAAAATTCGAGGAAGGGGCGCCGCGGTCCGCAGATCCGCTCAATTGCGCCTCTGCTCAGCCTTCCCCTGTTCGCACTCCTCAACCAATTCCCCCACCCTGATGCCTCCCGCAGACGCGGCTGCCAGCCGGGGGCCCATCCTGCCGCAGCCCGCGCCCGCAGGCAGCCGCAACCTGCACTTGTAGACGCCAACCCAGAGAGGCGCTACAAGACGCCGCAGCCTTGACCTCCATGTAAGCGCGGCGCGCTTGCTGCTGAACAGTAACTACCATCCGCAATTGTCAGCGCGACCCCCGCGAGGCTCAACGTGCCTCCTGGCGCGCGCGGCGGCTGAGGACAGTTCCTGGCCAGCAGCCACAAGAGCGCGCATCTGTGGCCCGCGTGTCCAGATGCGGGCCGGGCCAAGTCACGGGGCAGGGCCCGCGCCGCCGCTGCGATGGCATGCCCAGCGCGCTCGGGGTCGACTGCCAGCAGAACAAAGCAGCAGCGAGTTGCGCCCTCTACCGCCCGATTCGCTGCGCTCCGACCACAGCTTGGACGGGGGCGCGTCGGCCCGGCCGACGCGCTTCCCGGGTCCGCGCGCAGACGCGAGGGGGGCGTCGATGCGTTCGCCATCGCAGCATTATCGTCGCGTCGCAGCCAGCAGGGCCGCCCAGCAGGACGGCCCTGGCCCGCGCGTCCAGCGAGCCGCCCCGGCGCGCAGCAGCCGAAATTCGCCGCGACAGCGCGCGCAGCAGCGCGGCCAGTTGCGCGCTGCACCGCGCGCCGTGCGACCCGCGACGGTTGACGCCCGGTGCGGCGCCGCAGCTGGCGCGCCGAAAGTGCAGCGCGCGCCCCGCCGTCTTGCGACCCAATCAACCTTGCGGTTGCAGGGGAGTCGAGATGCGCCTGCTATGCGCGCGCGCCCCGGTGCAACCGCCTGCCGTCGCACCTCCCTCCCCCGCTTCCGCCCCATCGGGCAGGAGACGAGTGGGCGGAGGCCCGGAGAGTTCAGCGCCCAGATAGCCGCAAGCATCGTTGATGCGAAGATGAACGCGCCCCCACTTCAGACCGGCCCCCGGAAAGAAGGGGGACTTGTCAGAGCACGGCCCACATCTGCTCGGAGCAACTGCTCGCTCGCTCGCCCGCGCCGGCCAGCGGGCCCAGCGCCGACCGCGAGGCGAACGAAGCAAGGGGCCGCCAGGGCGATCGCGCTCCGAGTTCCCGCGGGCCTCAGACACTGGTCATGGAGCGAGGACCTCCTGGCCAGAACGCCGCGCGAGGTCGAATCAGCGGACAGCTCGCAGCTCGGACTATCATGTGTTTCGGCGGTTGATGTTGAACAACTTGGCTCCCTTCTCGCGCGTCGGATGTTCGGCGCAGGTTATCGAGGGTTTGTTCCGTCTCGCTCTTCAAAGGTTACTCTGCCGCACCAGTGCGCGATGCCCGCCGCGCTTAGAGCAGCGCCGACCTGTCTCCCCCATGCGCGAAGGTCCAGCAGGCCCATCTGGCCCAACAGGCCGGCGTGCGTCGCGGGGCGGAATTTCGGGCAATCATCCACGCTTGGTTTACGAAGAATACCAGCACACTTCGGGCCAACAACGAACTTGGCCATATTCGCGACCAGGACACCTTTGGAACACCCGCGGTGGGTCCCAACTGGCGGCTGGTGCTTACGACGCAGATGAAATTCCCCAATCAGAGCTTGCCTCTGTACGGGTCCTAGCGGATTCATATGGTTTGGTTAGGCTCGCCGCCGATTTTCGCGGCACGCCCGAGTGCCCGGGGGTGCCCGGGGAAGCCCGGGGGTGCCCGGGTGCCCGGGTGCCCGCGGGTGCCTGGGCGTGCCTGGGGGTGCCCTGGTGCCCGGGTGCCCTGGTGCCCGGGTGCCCGGGGGTGCCCTATAGCCCTATAGCCCAATAGCCCAATAGCCCTACAACTCTATAGACCTATAGCTCTATAGCCCGATAGCTCAATATTCATAAGGTTAGGTTAGGTTTGCCGCCGATTTTCGCACGCCCGGGTGCCTGGGCGTGCCCGGGGGTGCCTGGGGGTGCCCGGGGGTGCCCTATCAATAGCCCTATAGCCCTGCAACTCTATAGCCCCCCTAGCCCTATAGCCCTGATTGGGGTTTTTCTCCGGTATCATTTTTTTTTGTGTTGGAGTGCAAGGATGCAGGCTCGCGCGGGACGACCGTCTTCCATCGCCGTGCCATCCAGACGCCGTCGACGAAGGCACCGCGCGCACCTTGGCCCAACGCGCGCAGGCAACCGGCTGCCATCGGGTGGCCGCCCACACTGCGCGTTTCGCGCCAGCCCTGACTGCGGTCTCCTGCATGCCCGTTGCGCCGACAGCGGGGGCGACCAGCCGTGCCTACGTCGGCGTGCCAGTCGCTCATTGCCTTCGTGTCACGCCCAGGCTGCGTGCTGGGCTTCTGTCGCGCCTCGCCTGGCGGCTTCGCCGCAGCGGGGCCCGCGCCGTCGTCGGGGGCGGGCCCCTGGCGCGTCCTGCCGGGCAGCCGCCGCCAGCGGCCGCGCCGCCACAGCGCTTGCGCCTCCGATCGGCGCGGGCCCCGGGCAGGCTCTGCCTGGGAACCGGCTCCAGCGACCGCGCAACAACAGGGCCGGCGTTGCCGTTCAGCACAGGTTTCCGACGCACCCTGCGTGGGAGCAGCCATCGTTGGCCACTCCACCAGGGGTTCATGCCATCATGCGTCGCGGCCCCAGCAGACGCAACCAAGCTTGGAGAGGAGCTTCGCGGAAGAGTCTCACAGACACCGCTGGCACCACGCGACGCGTGCCAGCGCGACGAGCACGTCGACGGCGCGCCGACGACGCGCACGAGCACCGCGAGATCTACCACGACAGTGAGCGTAGCAACGACGACTGCAGCTGTTGCTACAACCTGCGGGGCTACGTGATGTGCCTCGACATGAGTTTGCAAGTCAAACAGGGCAGTCAATGTTGGACCAGAATCACCAACCGAAGCGCTTCCACAGCGCGCGCGCTCTCGCCAGGCCACCGGCGCGACTGCGCACCTACCGCGCCACGCTGCCTGAACGCTCGGCGCGCCGGCCCGTCCCTCGCGACCCGGCCAGCATCCCAGACGCGCGACTGCTCGCTCAGTGGACGCGCGAATGTGCGATCGCGCAAGCTCGGCGCTGGTGGTCACGCGCGCCTGAGCACGCGCGGCCAGCAAGACCCAGCGCCCAACGCAACCTTGAGCTTTGGCCCAAGTGCGAGCTTTGCGCGCGGGGCTGAGCTCCATCAGCCTCGCCAGTATGTGCAGCCAACGTTGGGCGACTAGGCCGCGCGCTGATGGCCCCCTGGCAGGACTGCCGCGGCGCAGAGTTCTATTTTACCCTACCGCAGCATGGCAGGATCGAGGTAGTGTGAACACATGCCCGCGCTACCCTGACCGATCGTCGCCAGTCTGCCAATCGTGAACAAGGAGGGGCGCGCCAGTCGACCGCAGACCCCGACTCGCCCTCATCTCCTTGGGAGATATCACGATTTGCGACCATTCGTTCCCGTTCCTTGGGGGGTGCGACTCCTCGCTCCCAGTCCCTCGGAGATCACGAATTGTGCCGCTCCCTTTCAATTCTTCGGAAAAGGTTGAGAAGTGCGACTGCTAGCTCCATATTCTTGGGAGACATTGAGAATTATGACCACTCGCTCCCATTTGTTTGGGTATGTTGTGTGGCACGTGGCAGGATCGATCTTGGGATACATAAAGGGTATCATTGGTAGGATCTGTCGAAGGATCTGCAGTGGGATGCGCGGCGGGGATCTCAGTATTGATTTCTGCGATCCAAAATCTGCGTCGGGCGTCCCTTTGGAAAGTCGTTCCGAGGATTCCCGGGGGGCCCCGTGCGAACGGGCCCTTGGCAAGGAAGTCGCACTCCGGATTCCATGGTAAACATTCCCTATCGCGGAGTCCATGGCGAGGGTTCTTTCGGAAGGAGTCCATTGGAGAGGCTTCCTTCATTGAGAATTATCGTTGCAGGGTCCAGTGCGAGGGTGCTTCGGTGTTTTTTTTTTTGCGCGGAGAGGATCCCTTTTCATGGGTTCCTCATTGAGGAGTCTGTTGTGAGGAGTCCTTATTCACAATAACTTTTGTAGGGGTCGGTTGCAGGGGCTCCTGATTATGGGCCCTCTGCGAAGGGGCCCATTGTCAGCGCTCTCTTGGGAGTTTTCGATATTGAAGCATCTACTCTAAGGGCTTCCACGTAAGGGGCCCTCACTCAATGTTCCCATTTACAGGCCCCCACTGAAAGACCCCCTGTCGCGGGCCCCTTCATTGCGAAGATCATGCGAAGGGTTCCTCGCTAAGGATTCCGCGTGGAAAGGCTTCCGCTGCGAGGGCTGCGACTCAGCCTCTCAAGGGTTCTTTGTTTGCGAGGGCTTCTTGGTAAGAGCTCCTTGTTAAAGAGCGCGCTGCAAGGGTTCCTGAATCGAACGGCCCCTTCGTTAGGAGTCCATTTGCAAGGATTCCTTAGGAAGGACTCCGCATTCAGGAGTCCACTCGAAGGGCGCCTTGCTAGGGGTTCCTTTTTTAATGAGTCCGTTGTAGCGGCTCTGCATGAAGGGGCCCTCGCGCAGATTTCATTGCGAGGGCGCCGCGGGGGCGATTCCCGCGCGCGGACTCTTCGCGAGGGACTCCACATTGAGGAGTGGCTCGTGCCAAAGACTCCATTGGATGGGCTTCTTGTGGCAGATTCCTTATTTATGGCTGATTGTAAGCACTCCAGGCGAAGTTTTCTTTCATTCTGCCTTAGTGAGGTGTTCATTGCATGGGTTCCTGAGTGAGGTTTATATATAATGACTCGTCATCAGGGAGTCCAGTATCAGGAGTCCTTATTGAGGAGTTCGGATCAATGATGCTATTGCAAGGATACGTGTGTAAGGGTTCTTATGTGATGATTCCAGTGGAGTGCTTCTTTATGCAGGACTCCTTTCTTCCGTTGCGGCCTTGTGCTATTTGGGTAGGAATCCGCAATCGCACCAGTCGCATAGTTCTGAGAGTGCAGGAAGCCCTCGCGGTAGAGAGATTTGTCGCGTTGCGTCGCGTCGCGGGGGTGGGTGGGGGGGCGCGGCGGGGCCGCAGTCTGGGCTTGCGCCATGCAGCGCAAACCTGGACTGCGACCCGTGGGCACGGGGCCGCAGTCCGGGTTTGCGCCTTGTTGTTGTTGTTGTTGATGTTTTTTGTGGCTGTTGTTGTCGTTGGTTGTGGTGGTGGTGTTGGTGTTGGTCTTATTGTTGTTGTGGTTGTGGTTGTTGTTGTGGTTGTGCTTGTGGTTGTTGAGTTTTCATTGTTGATGAATAAGTATTGTTGATCCCCCCTCCGGTAGCACATGTGTTTTTCAATTGAAGTGCTTCCCCCGGGGCTCGCAGTCAGTTTTTCATTCGGGGAAGTCACCCAGTTCAAACTGCGTTGTTGGCCCCCGAATTACAAGAACAACGGCTCCCGCCTGAGACTTCCTCGCACTTTAGCCAGGACCCCCGCTCCCGCCTGAGATTTTTTCCCGCTCTACTCAGGAATCGCGCTCTCGCTTGGGACTTCCATGCAATCTATGCAGGAAGCGCTTTTTCGGCGCTTTGGAGTCGCGCTCTCGCTGGAGACTCGCTTGCAATTTAGTGAAGAGTCGCGTTCTTCGCAGGGATTTCATTCAATTTACTCAAGCGCCGCCCCCCCCATATTCAGGCACCCGTGAGTCGCGCTCACGCCTAGGACTCCCCCACGCCATATCACACCTTACGTAGGAATCGGGATATCGTTGCCTTTCGAAGCCCCATTGCAGCCCTTCGTGGCCGACTCGCCGCAATTCGTGGCCCCGTTGCAGCCCTTCGTGGCCCCCTCGCTGTCCTTCGCGGCCCCGTTGCAGCCTTTCGCGGCCCCTTCGCTGCCCTTCGTGGCCCCGTTGCAGCCTTTCGTGGCCCCTTTGCTGTCCTTCGCGGCCTCGTTGCAGCCCTTCGTGGCCCCCTCGCTGCCCTTCGTGGCCCCGTTGCAGCCTTTCGCGGCCCCCTCGCTGCCCTTCGTGGCCTCCTCGCTGCCCTTCGTGGCCCCTCACTGCCCTTTCGTGGCCCCGTTGCAGCCTTTCGTGGCCCCGTCGCTGCCGCTCGTGGCCCCGCACGCGCATGCCCTTCGTGGCCCCCGCTCGTTCGCGCTCGTCGTGGCCCCACATGCATGCGTTTCGTGGCCCCGTTGCTGCCCTCAGTGGCCCCGTCGCTGCCCTCGGCGGCCCGGTATGCGCATGCTCTTCGTGGCCCCCGCTCGTCCGCGCCCATCGTGGCCCCACATGCGTGCGTTTCGTGGCCCCGCTGTCACCCTTTGTGGCCCCCTCGCTGCCCTTCGTGGCCCCTCACTGCCCTTCGTGGCCCCGTTGCAGCCTTTCGTGGCCCCCTCGCTGCCGCTCGTGGCCCCGCACGTGCATGCCTTTCGTGGCCCCCGCTCGTTCGCGCCCGTCGTGGCCCCACATGCATGCGTTTCGTGGCCCCGTTGCTGCCCTCAGTGGCCCCGTCGCTGCCCTCGGCGGCCCGATATACGCATGCTCTTCGTGGCCCCCGCTCGTCCGCGCCCGTCGCGGCCCCACATGCGTGCGTTTCGTGGCCCCGCTGTCGCCCTTTGTGGCCCCCTCGCTGCCCTACGTGGCCCCGTTGCTACCCTCAGTGGCCCCGTCGTTGCCCTCCTCAGGTCCCGCATTATCTGCCCTTCGTGGCCCCCGCTCGTTCGCGCCCTTCGTGGCCCCATACGCATGCTCTTCGTGGCCCCGCTGTCGCCCTTTGTGGCCCCTTCCTGCCCGTCGTGGCCCCGCTATCGCCATCGCTCGCGCTTTCGCTCTTGCTTTCGCTCGTCGTCGTCGTCGTCGTGGTGGTCGGCCCCCTGTCCGTCCCTCTTGGGGCCGGGCTGCCGCCGATCAGCGCTGCCGCTGGCCAGGCCGACAGTCCGCGGCCGCCCCCCCCGCCGCTTACAGGGGACTGGCCTGCAAGGAATAAAACTATACCCCCAAATGGGGTACGATCGAAGACGAAGAGGGGAGATATCGAGGGTTGGAGAAATACACGTTGGTGGACACTCGAGCAGATAAGAGCGAATAGTAAACTGATTGTTGTTGTTGAGTTTTCAGAACTGGAGAATCATTGCTGTTGATCCCCACCTCCAGTGACCATTATGTTTTTTTTTTTTCTATTGACGTGCTTCCTCCGGGGCTCGCACCCCTTTAATCAGGGAAAGTCACGGAGCTCTGTTGGCCCACGGATTACAACAACAACAACAACAACAACAACAACAACAGCTCCCGCTTAACATTTCGTCACACTTTAGCCAAGACCCCCTCTCCCGTCTGAGATTTCTTCGCATTTTACTCAGGAGTCGCGCTCTCGCTTGGGACCTCCTTGCAATTTATTCCGGAAAGGTTTTTTTCCGGCATTTTGGAGTCGCGCTTTCGCTGGGGACCTGTTTGCAATGTATTAAAGAATCGCGGTTGTGCGCTGGAGCTCTTTACAATTTACTCAAGCGCCGCGCTCCCGACACTCAGGCACCCTGGAATCGCGCTCACGTTTAGGACTCCCTCACAGCTTACTTAGGAGTCGGGATCTCGCTGCTCTTTGTGGCCCCGTTGCAGCCCTTCGTGGCCACTTCGCTGCCCTTCGTTGCCCCCTCGCTGCCCTTCGTGGCCCCGTTGCAGCCCTTCGTTGCCGCCTCACTGCCCTTCGTGGCCCCGTTGCAGCCTTCGTGGCCCCCTCGCTGCCCTTCGTGGCCCCGTTGCAGCCCTTTGTGGCCCCGTTGCTGCCCTTCGTGGCCCCGTTGCACCCCTTCGCGGCCCCCTCGCTGCCCTTCGTGGACCCGTTGCAGCCCTTCGCGGCCACTTCGCTGCCTTTCGTGGCCCCGTTGCAGCCCTTTGTGGCCCCCTTTCTGCCCTTCGTGGTCCCGTTGCGCCCCTTCGTTGCCTTTTTCGCTGCCCTTCGTGGCCCCGTTGCAGCCCTTCGTGGCCCCCTCGCTGCCCTCCGTGGCTCCAAACATGTATTCCCTTCGTGGCCTCCTCGCTGCCCTTCGTGGCCCCGTTGCTGCCCTCAGTGGCCCCATCGTTGCCTTCCGCGGCCCAATCTACGTATGCTCTTCGTGGCCCCCGCTCGTCCGCGCCCATCGTGGCCCCACATGCGTGCGTTTCGTGGCCCTGCTGTCGCCCTTTGTGGCCCCCTCGCTGCCCTACGTGGCCCCGTTGCTACCCTCAGTGGCCCCGTCGTTGCCCTCCTCTGTTCCCGCATTATCTGCCCTTCGTGGCCCCCGCTCGTTCGCGCCCGTCGTGGCCCCATACGCATGCCCTTCGTGGCCCCGCTGTCGCCGTCCGTCGTGGCCCCGCTCTCGCTCTCGCTCTCGCTTTCGCTCGTCGTCGTCGTCGCCGACGTCGTGGTCGTCGTCGTCATGGTGGTCGGTCCCCTGTTTGTCCCTCTTGGGGTCGGGCTGCCGCCGATCAGCGCTGCCGCTGGCCAGGCCGATGGTCCGCGGCCGCCCCGCCGCTTGCTGGGGTCTGGCTTGCAGGGAAGAAAGATCTACCCCCCAAATGGGGTACGATCGAAGACGAAGAGGGCGGATATCGAGGGTTGGGGAAATACACGTTGACGGACATTCGAGCAGGTAAGAGCGAACATTATTATACTGATTGTTGTTGTTGGTGGTGGTGGTGTTGGTGTTGGTGTTGGTGTTGGTATTGGTCCTGGTGTTGTTGTTTTGGTTGTGGTTGTGGTTGTGCTTGTGGTTGTGGTTGTTGTTGTGGTTGTGGGTGTGGGTGTGGTTGTGGTTGTTGTTACTGTTGTTGCTGAGTCTTCACTATCGAAGAATAATTATTGTTGTTCCCCCTCTGGTGCATATGGTACTGTTCAATTGAAGTGTCCGTCCTGGCGCTCGCATTTTTTCATCTGGGAAAATCTTGTTCCTCAAGCTGTGCCCCTGGCCCCCCCCCCGGTTTACAACAACAGCGGCTCCCGCTTGATATTTCCTCGCTGTGTTTCTCTGTTCCCCCGCTCCCGCTTGTGACTTCCTCGCAATTCATTCAAGAATCGCGCTCCCGCCTGAGACTTCCTCGCAATGTATTCAGGCGCCGCGCTCTTGCCATTCAAGAATCGCGCTTTCGCTGGGGACTTCTTCAAATTTACTTAGGTATCGCTCTCTCGCTGGAAACTTCCTGGCCAATCACGCAGAACTCACGATCGATCCGCCCGCTCGGCCCGCCCGTCAGGGTCATGCCCATCGTGCCCCATGCTCGCTCGCGCCCTTTGTGCCTCATTGCTACCCTTCGTGACCCCTCACCTTGTGGCCCAGTCGCTGCCGCTCGTGGCCCCGATGCTGCCCTCAATGGCCCCTCGCTGCCTTGCGTGGCCTCTCTCTCTCTCTCTTTCTCTTTTTTTTTTTGTCTCTCTCTCTCTCTCTCTCTCTCTCTCTCTCTCTCTCTCTCTCTCTCTCTATATATATATACACGCCTCTCGTGGCCCCCAGTCGCTCGTGCCCTCAGTGGCCCCATTGCTGCCTTCCGTGGCCCCAGTGTAGCCCCGTGTGCCTCCCCTCCGCTGCCCTCGTTGGCCCCCTCGCTGCCACTTTGTGGCCCATATGTACGCCCGTCGTGGCCCCCAGTCGCTCGTGCCATCACTGGCCCCATTGCTGACCTTCGTGGCCCCTGCGTACGCCCTTTGTGGCCCATATATATATACACATATGGTCAGCCCCCCCAGCACCCCGTGTGCACCCATCGCTGTGATTTCTCTCTGTTTCGCTCTCTTTCCGTTGCTCCTCCTCCTCATCATCATCATCCTACTCCTTTCCTCCTCCAAATATGAAAACGAAGAGGAAGAGGAGGAGGAGGAGGAGGACCAGGAGGTTGAGGATTAGGATGAGGAGGAAACCATGTTATTCACAGTTTTTTTTTCCAGGGAAGCCACCAAACACTGCTATTCACATGTTTTTTTTGTTTTTTTTGGTTTTCAGGAGGTCTGGAACATTTTCGTGCCCCAGAGGCCGTTGGACCTCCTGAAAACAAAAAAAAACAAAACAACCTGTGAACAGCAGGGTTTGATGGTATCCCTGACCAAACAAACTAAAAAAACATGTGAATTATCCCAGTGCGACCCTACCTAGGAGTTGGAACCCCTAGGACAGCAGCATTAGTAGTAACAGTAACGCTAAGCTAAAGCTAAGCTAAAGCTAAGCTGAAGCTAAGCTAAAGCTAAGCCGCAGCTAAGCTAACACTAAGCTAAAGCTAATCTAAAGCTAAGCTAAAGCTAAGCTAAAGCTAAGCTCAAGCTAAGCTAAAGCTAAGCTGGAGCTGAGCAACAGCTAAGCTAAAGCTAAGCTACAGCAGAGCTAACGATAAGCTAAAGCTAAGCTAAATCTAAGCTAAATCTTAGCTAAATCTAAGCTAAAGCTAAGCTACAGCTAAGCTCAAGCTAAGCTAAAGCTAAGCTAAAGCTAACCTAAAATTAAGCTAAACGCTAAGCGAAAAGCTAAGCGAAACGCTAAGTTAAAGCTAAGCTACAGCTAAGCTAAAGCTAAGCTAAAGCTAAAGCTCCCAGGGGACTGGGGGGAACCGCTCCCAGGGGACTGGGGGAACCGCCGGGGCGCTTTCCACTGCCCGGCCCCTTTAAGCTAAGAGAGTAAGAACCTTTCTAGGCAGAGCCTAGGTAGGGAATAGCACGGTTTGGTGGCCACGATCCTGCCGAACACTGCTGTTCACACCTCCTGGCCATGTTTGTGGATCTTTCGAACCCCCCCCAAAAAAAAAAACTGTGAATAGCAGGGTTTGGTGGTATCCCTGACCAAAAAAAACAACAAAAACTGTGAATAGCATGGTTTCGTGGCCATGCTGCTGCTGTTGCTCCTCCTCCTCCTTCTCCTCCTCCTCCCCCTCCTCCTCCTCCTCCTCCTCCTCCTCCTCCTCCTCCTCCTCCTCCTCTCACTCGTCCTCCGTCTGTTCTTCCTCTTCCTGCGCGCAAGTGCGCGCTGGCGAAGCGCGCGATAGCGCCCGCGCACAGCTGAAGATGATGATGTTCAGCTCACTTCATTACGATCGCAAACAACATGCGGGTCCGCGCACACTTCGCCTGGGCATTGCCATATCATTCGCCCGACATATCGCAACGCGGGTGGCATCTATATGAAGAGGGGCAATGTGAACACACCTCTGGTCTCAAGAACTAACTCGGCCCAGGCGAAATAGACAACAAAAGCAAACGCGCGCCGTACGCCTGGCCACTCTCACTCCGAACGCCAAGCCTGTCGCCACTAGATCATTCCGCCTGATATCCAAGCGGGCTCGGCTGCGTCAGCGAGAGAGCTCACTGAGCGTGGTCCTTGGCCCACGCGTCGCGGAGCATCTGGCCAGTAGCGAGCCAGAGATCGCTGCCGCGGTCCCAGTACGTCCACTGGAAGGAGCGCACCTTGCATAGGCCAGAGAGCGAGCAGCAACTGCGCATGTCGCGCTGGGCCGCCTCTCCAAACCTCAGCGCATGCCGCCCGCCAACCTTTCCCGCGCCGGGCAACACCTCCCACCCCCCTGGGGCGGCGTTCAGCTGCACTGGAGATTGAGGAGACAGCGCCTACGCAAACAAACGCGTTGCACGTCGTTCATCTGGGCTGCCTTGTTGCGGAGAAGGACAGACCCCGCCGTCTTCGCAATGCCCTTGCCGACCGCCTTGCGCAGGTCGCCCCGCGCGCGGTCGATCACCTGGGCGCCGCACTTCACCCGCAAGCGCTTCGTCCCGCTGGGCTTGCTCTGGTCAGGGTCGTCGTGGTAGCGGATCTTCGTGAATGCCGGCTTCAGCCACGCCCACTTCCCGCCAGCCCGCGCCCTTTTCTTCTTCTGCACGACCCAGTCGTGCAAGACGCCATCGACTTTCATCTTGTAGGACCTCGCCCCGTCCGCGTGGAGGATGACGCGGCGGTGCTCTAGCCACTTGGGCGCCATGGGCGCCCAATCCCTCTTCCGAATCGGGCCAGGGCCAGGCGCCCTACGCTTGGCCTTCTCTGGCTTCAACCTGAAGAGGACCAGGGACCTGGGGTTCCCCCGCTGCACGACGCCGCCCCACTGCTCCCAGATGATGGGCTTCTGCGTGCGGGGGATGGCCCAAGGAGATGTTCTTCTCGTGGGAGTTGACGTACTTGGCGCGGGCTGCATACAGCGCAGAGTAAATGCCCTCTGTCATCTTGTGGTTGTTCTTCAACAAGAGGCGGGCGGACGTCTGCGAGC
>CAUYUJ010003425.1:350629-415629 GCA_963575745.1 Prorocentrum cordatum | reverse complement strand
ATCACCATCATCACCATCACCACCATCATCATCATCATCATCATCATCATCATCATCATCATGATCATCAGCACCATCATCACCATCACCATAATTACCAGCATTAGCATCATCAGCAGTGTCATTAAAATCAAATAACCATCACCCTCATCATCATCATCATCATCATCATCATCATCATCATCATCATCATCATCATCATCATCATCATCATCATCCGCATCATTCTCCTCATACTCCTCATCATCAGCATCATCCTCATCATCGTCAGCAGCAGCCTCCTCCTCCTCCTCCTCCTCCTCCTCCTCCTCCTCCTCCTCCTCCTCCTCCTCCTCCTCCTCTCGCTCCTCCTCCTCCTCCTCCTCACCATCATCATCAACATCAGCATCAGCATCATCACCAGCATCATCATCATCATCATCGTCGTCGCCATCATAATAATCATCATCATCAAATTCATCAAAATCAGCATCAGCATCATCATCAGCATCGTCGCCAGCATCATCATCATCATCATCATCATAATCATCATCAGCATCATCAGTACTATCATTAAACTCATCACTCCCCGCATCATCATCTTCATCATCAGCATCATCAGCATCATCATCATCTAAATCACCATCACAATCAGCATCCTCATCGTGGTCATAATCATCGTCATCATCATCGTCGTCATCATCACCATCACCATCATCATGAGCATCAGCATCATCATCATCGTCATCATCATCATCACCATGATCACCATCAGAATCAGAATCATCATCACCATTACCATCACCATCATCGTCATCATCATCATCACCATCACCATCACCATCATCATCATCATCATCAGCATCATCGTCGTCGTCATCAGCATCGTCATCGTCATCGTCATCGACATCGTCATCGTCATCATCATCATCGTCGTGATCATCATCATCATCCTCATCATCATCGTCTTCTTCTTCATCATCATTACCGTCACCATCACCATCATCATCACCATCATCATCATCACCACAATCGACATGGCCATCACCCTCACCACTACCATCATCATCACCATCACCATCACGACCACCTTCATCATCATCATCAGCATCATATCATCATCATCATCATCATCATCATCATCATCATCATCATCATCATCATCATCATCATCATCATCATCATCACCATCATTGTCATCATCATTAATCATCACCATCACTATCAGCATCACCGTCATCATCATCATCACCACCATCACAATCACCATCGACATCACCATCACCATAAGCATCACCATCACCATCTCCATCACCGTCACCATCATCATCATCATCATCAGCATCATCATCATCATCATCATCATCATCATCATCATTAACACCACCACCTTCATCATCATCAACATCATCACAATCACCACCATCATCATCACCATCATCATCATCATCATCATCATCATCGGCATCATCATCAAAATGATCGAAATCAGCATCAGCATCATCATCATCATCATCGTCGTCAGCATCATCATCACTATCATCATCATCATCATCAGCAGCATCATCATTATCATCCCTATCATAATAATCATCATCATCATCATCAGCAGCAGCATCATCAGCCTCAGCATCAGCAGTATCATTATAATCATCATAACCATCACCCTCATCCTCCTCATCATTCTCCTCATCCTCCTCATCATCAACGTCATCCTCATCATCGTCAGCAGCAGCCTGCTCCTCCTCCTCCTGTTCATCCTCCTCCTCCTCCGTCTGCTCCTCCTCATCATCATCATCAACAACATCAGCATCATCATCATCAGCATCATCATCTTCAGCATCATCGCAAACACCATCACAATCACCGTCATCGCCATACTCCTCCTGCTTCCGCGGGAAGGCTCGAGAGGGCCTTCCTGATTGACGCCTGGCTTCTTCGCACCCTGCCGCTGCCACGAAGAACCGGGAGGCGGCGTCCATACGGGAGGCCCTCCAGCGAACAGAAGAAGCTTCGGGCGAGAATTAGAGGCCTCCTAGATGGGGTCCGAGTAGATGGCGTCGGAGGATCGCGCCGCATCGGCATCGCCGATGTACCAGCGATGCATCGGCAACGTCGGCGACGCGTCGGCGACGTCCGCGTAAAGCAAATCGGGCTCCGCATCGAGCCGCATCGCCGATGCATCGGCGATGCGGCGCGATCCTCCGACCCCATCTACTCCGACCCCATCTTGGAGGCCTAAAGAATGCGAAGGTAACGTGACTGGGCGGCCGCCGCCCCCCCCCGTCTTCGTGTCACGGCACGCTCTTGTGCTCCTCTTGTCAAGGCGGCTGGCCGTTCGATTTGTAGCCCGCGAAATCTAAATCAGGAGGGGAGCACTGATATCGACCGCCGCTGGCAACTCGCGAAAACTTGAAAAGTCCCACGGGGTCGTTCCCTGGGGAGGCCCGCAAGCACCTGCGAAACTGTAGAGGCCACTTTCAGCCAAGTGTCGCACTGATCCTGCCTACGCGCGCCCGTGGCACGCAGCCCCATGAAGCAAGGGCGCCCAACTTCGCGCTTCGCGCCGCGCGAAGCGCGAAGCGCGACTGACTTCGCCCACTCGCGACGCCCCCCAGGGGAGAAGAAGAGCACAAGGAGGAACTGGAGCCGAACCGCGAAGCGCGGAGCGCGCATCCCCTCGCGCCCTCGAGGGCGCCCCGCGTGAAAAAGCGCGCCAGCCATCAGGGAATTCGGAATCGGTGCCAGATGGGCTGGTGGGGGGACGCGCAGCGGCAACATTCGGGAATCTACTGACCCGGGGCAATTCGGGGGCCACATGCGAACCCTACCCCTACCCCCCACGATTTCTGAGGGGGAAGGTGGGGTTCACTTCGTTAGGAAGCTCCCGAGCGAAGTGAACCCCACCCTCCCCTCAGAAATCGTGGGAAGTGGGGGTCGGGTTCGCATGCGGCCCCCGAATCTACTGACCCGGGTCAATCCAGCCCCGCGTCAGCCAGGCTTTGCAAGACCCCGCAGAACCCTGCAGGATCCTGCACCCAAACCCAGGTCAGTGCCCTGCAGGATCCTGCAAGATCCAGCGCCCTGGCTGACCCCAGTTTGCATGGACCCCCGTCTCTTGAGCCCCGAAGCATCACAGAAGTGTGATTCCGGGGCTCTCTTGATGCGCGCAGCCTCCTGCCCCTTGGTCGGCGCAGGAAGGGCGGTAGTAAGAAAAACTGGGCCCGCGCACGCGTGCGCACGTCAGGGGATTGTGCGACAAAACCTTCGTGCAGCCCATCCACGTGTGCGTTGATAGGGTGGCGAAATCTACACATATCCACTGATCCCTGCCCAGGCCCATCCTGAACCCGAGCGGTGCATACGCCACGCCCTTCTGGCATTACCAGGAGGTCGTATACAGCCCGGGTTCAGGATGGGCCTGGCAAGGGAGAAGTGGATATGTATAGACTTCGTCGCCCGAATTGAGGCGCCGTCCACGGGACCCGCGCTTCCAAGCTCTTAGGAGCGGCTTGGTGGGAGGGTGATTCATGGAGGGAAAGACAGGGTGCACTTCTCGGCCCCGAAAGGGCCCCTTCTGGGGCCCCAAAGGGCCCCAAGGGCCCGTTTCTGCAGCCCTCGCTGCCCTCCAATTCATCGCCCCCCCCATTACGCGACGCCCAAGGCTGTGCAAATGCGCCTTGTCCAGGCGCAGCTACAATCCCAAAGCCCCTGCCGAATTTGCACCGCTTGACAGCATCCGTTTCGCCTGGGTAACAAGCCCCCTGGACAACACTGCGTCGTCTGCCAGTCGCCAGCTTCTCATCACGAAGCGGCACGTTGAATCGAACAAGGAAACTATAATTCCTGGACTCCCTTCGTGGCATTCTGACAGAATACCTCCAGCAAAATTGTTTGATCAAAGACGTTGAGCCCAACGCGCAGTGTTGTGCCATGCCTCTGAAATCGTAGAGGTCTTCTGGCCACACCAATCATGATAGCAAGCGTCGGATCAGAAAAAATACATCGCAAACGCCTGGAGCTGCACCTACCTCGCACACGGAACCGCTTGATACCTTAAGCAACTGCTCTGTCACTCCTGAGTGGCGCTGTCCAAACTGCTGTGCCACTCTCGAGACACACCCTGAGCCATTGCCAACGTACAGAACGCTTCGACAACGTTGCATAGGTCCAGAAACCAGCTTGCTCGGGCGGTTGCTAGCCGTCCAAAACGGGCTCAGTCCTGCTCTGAAGCCAAATCAGCAGGACAGCTTGCAGGGCAAAAGCGTGAGACTTGTCTGACAGGTCCGCGGTGTCCGCTTCGTGGACACACCGATGCGGGAGAAAGGCGGAGGGCAAATGAAGAGGGCGCAACGGTGGAAGAGGGCTGATGCAACGCAGGCTTCGACGACGGGTCGTGCTCGCTCGAACGCTCGGGGCGAAAAAGAGCCCGCGGGGGCCCGGCCTTATTGCCAGGCATCACGAGCATGTTGAAGAAGAACTTCAAGAGGGGGCGCCGTTGGCGCCCGGGTGGAAGAAGGATGGAAGAGGGAGGGCCGAGGACGGAGGATGAAGGGAGAGAGCAGCGAGGTTCGATCGGAGACCAGTCTCTCTACCCACTGGCGTGGTCGCAGCAGCAACAGCAGCGCCAATCATGTTTAGACTGTGCGCTCCTACCTGCTCGCGAGCCATCCAACACGTGTATCCCAGACCCTCGATACCCGCCCTCTTCGTCTTCGATAGTACCCCCTGTGGGCGTGTGTCGTCCCTACTTGCCGCGTGTGGCTGGCGCAGCCTCTAAAACAGGGGGAAGGAGGGGAGGAGGCAAAAGATAAAGGAGAGGGAGAAGGATGAAGCACGAGAAAGAGTTCAAGGAGGGTCAGGAAGAGGAGAGCGAACGGCAGAACCAGACGGGCGGGTCGGGCGGGCGAACCCCCACGGGCAGGTCGGGCGGGCGGGCCCAGACGGCTGGTTCAGGCGGGCGGGTCGCTGAATCGCCAGTCCAATATGAATCGCAAGGAAGTGTCGAGCGATAGCGCGATTCCCAAGCAGATCGTGAGGAATTCCAAAACGATAGCGTGTTTCCTGAGTATTGGGAGCACGGCGCCGCGATACCTTATGAAGAAGTACCAAGCGAAAGCGCGATTCCTGCATAAGTTCTGAAGAGGTCCCGCGCGAGAGCGCGAATTGAAATAAATGGTTACGAAGTGTCAGGCGGGAGCCGTTGTCGTTGTTGCTGCTGTTGCTGCTGTTGGTGTTGTTGGTGCTGCTGTTGGTGTTGAAATTGTTGGTGGTGGTGCTCTTACTGCAACCGGGAGCCAACAACGCAGTTTGAGGACCAAGACTCTCCCATGGAACAAAAAAAGCGGGTGCGAGCCATCAGAGGCGTACTTTAGTTAAAAACACGAAGTGCACTACTAAGAGTTATTTCGAAATTGAACTCAAACAATCATTTTAAGGCTGTTCGCTCTTACCTGCTCGCGTGCCGTTCGACACGAATATTCCAAGCCCTCGATACCCGCCCTCTTCGTCTTCGAGCGTATCCCTTTGGGTGTAGGTCCTCCTTACCTGTCAAGTGCAACTGGCGCAGCACAGCCCCTAAAACAGGGGAAGCGAGAACGGACGGAGGTTAAAGGGAGAAGGATGGGGCGAGAGAAAGATTAGGAGGGGGTTAGGAGCAAAAAACGCGTGGCAGAACCAGACAGGCTGGTCGGGCGGGTAGACCCTGACGGGTGGGTCGGGAAGGGTGGCCCAGGCGGCCAGGTCGAGCAGACGGGTTGCTGAAGCGCGAATCCTGCGTAAATCGCGAGGTCTCGAGCGAAAGCGCGATTCCCAATTAAATCATGAGAAAAGCCAGAGCGAGAGCGCGATTCCTAAGCGTCGAGGGCGCGGCGTCCGAATTATGCAGGAATCGCCCTCTCGCGTTCCCACGCGAAAACGCGATTCCTGCATAATATGCAAGGAAATCCCGCGCGAGAGCGCAAAATTGAAAACAAATCTGAGAAAGTATCAGGCGGGAGTCGCTGCTTTGTAGTTCGAGGGCCAACAACCCAATCTGAGGAAGACTTCCCCTGGTAAAAACAGAGTGCGAGGCCTGGGAAGAACACTTCAATTGAAAGAACAGGAGGTGAACCGGAGTGGGATGAACAATAATCACCTGTCGAAATGAAAACTCAACAACATCAACAACAATAGTAAGTTTACGTGAGACTGTTCGCTCCTATCTGCTCGCGTGACATTCGGCACGTATATCCCAAACCCTCGGTACCCGCCCTCTTCGTCTTCGATCGTACCCCCTTCAAGGTAGATCTTCCTGACCTGCCACGCGCATTTAGCGCAGCCCCTTAAACAGGGGAAGAGATGACGGATGGAAAGGGGAGGGAGATGGATGGGGGGGCACGAGAGAAATTAACAGGAGAGGGGCTAGGAGCGGAAAACACATGTCAGAACCAAACGGGCAGATCTAGCGGGCAGACACTAGCGGGCGGGGCGGGAAGGCTGGCCCAGGCGGCCAGGTCAAGCAGGCGGGTTGCTGAAGCGTGAGTCCTGTATGAATCGAAGGGAAGTCTCAAGCGACTGCGCGATTCCTAAGTAAATCGCGAGATAGGCCAAGGCGAGAGTGTGATTCCTGAATGTCGGCGGCGCGGCTTCTGAATAAATTGCGTGGACGTCCCACGCGAGAGCGCGACTCCGGCAAAATGTGTGAGGAATTCCCGCACAAGAGCGCGATTGTGGAATAGATTGTGAGGAAGTACCAGGCGGGAGCCGTTGCTGTTGTTGTAGTTCGGGGCCCAACACTGCAGCATGAGCAGGGAGACTTCCCTGATACAAAAACAGAGTGCAAGCTCCGAAGGCTGCACTTCAACTGAAAACCATCATGCGCACCAGTGAGAGCTCCACAAAAACAACAGCAACAACAACACCAAAAACAACAACCACAACAAAAACCACAACCACCACAACGACACCAACAACAATACCAACAACAACTATCATTTTACCCTCATGCACGATGCTTCCACACGTAGCATGCGACCATCATGATAACCATCCCCATCATGGGGATTATTGTTCTATCGCGGATGTCCGTTATTCCAATTCCCAGATCTTCCGCCCAATGAGGTCTTGCAAACACCTCCTCCGAGGAATTTGAACATATCCCTGCCCGCAAACACATGCCCGCGCCCTGCTGCGCCGATGCGAGACCGCCAGTGGAGCCCCATAGAAAGGGAGGCAGTCTCGAGCAGGGGTGCTTGTTGTTGCTGGGAGCGGCGCCAATGCAGAAGAGAGTAGGGCGCTAGTCCAGCGTGAAGAACCACGAAGTCTCGAGCGGAAGCGCTGGTTCTGTTGGGAAGGCGGTTGTCGGCGGCGAGGAGGAACACCGCCTTGAGCAAAAAGGGAAGAAGCCTCGAGCAGTAGCTGCGGTTTAGTCGGGACGGGGGCTGTTGGCGGCGAGGAACAGCACCGTCTTCAGGAAAAAGGGAGGAAGACTCGAGCGGGAGCGTTGTTCTTGCTGAGGGCGGCTCCAATTCAAAAAAGACTTGGACGCCAATCCAGCGTAAACGGGAGGAAGTCTCGGGCGGCAGCGCTGGTTTTGTTGCGGCGGCGGTTTTCGGTGAAAAAATCGTGAGCGGGAGCGTCGTTTTTGCTGGGGGCGGCGCCGATTCAAAAGAGAGATGGGCGCCAGTCCAGCACAGAACGGGAGGAAAGTCTCGGGCGTTAGCGCTGTTTTGTTGGGGCTGCGGATTTCGGCGGCAAGCAAAAACACTGGCTCTGAGTAAAAAAAAGGAGGAACGGGAAGGGTCTCGGGCGGGAGCGCTGGTATTGTTGGGGTGGCGGCTTTCGGCGGCAAGAGCACCAGCTCTGAGTAAAAAGCAAGAAGTCTCGAGCGGGAGCGTCGTTCTTGCTGGGGGCGGCGCCAATTCAAAAGAAACTTGGGCGCCAATCCAGCGTCAAACGGCAGGCGGCGGCAAGCAGAAACACCGGCTCTGAGTGAAAATCATCCTGGCGAAGGACCCAACCATATGCAGTTGTGGGTACCGCAATTGTGAATACCTTCTTCGGTGAAGCTCCGTATGGGGCCACGAAGCGCTGCACTGGGTGGGGGGGAACGCACGCGGACGGTAAAACTGGGGCCGTCGGTGGAGCTCCCTATGGGGCCACGAAACGCTGTACTGGATAAGTAAAAATGCCGAATTAGGTGCGTGGGACGCATGCGGACGGTCCCACTGGGGGTTTCAGTGGAGCTATCTATGAGGCCACGAAACGCTTTACTGGGTGGGTGAAAGTGCCAAAGTTAGCTTCCTGGGCGCACGCGGACGGTCCCACTGGGGGCTTCGGTGGAGCTTCCAATGGGGCCACGAAACGCTGCACTGGGTGGGTGAAAATGCCAAATTGCGTTTCCCGGACGCACGCGGACGGTCCCACTGGAGACTTCGGTGGAGCTCCTAGTGGGGCCACGAATAGCTGCACTGGGTGTGTGAAAATGCCAAATTGCGCTTCCGGGGCGCATGCGGACGGTCCCACTGGAGGCTTCGGTGGAGCTCCGAATGGGGCCACGAAGCGCTATACTGGGTGGGTGAAAATGCCAAAGTTGGCTTCCTGGGCGCACGCGGACGGTCCCACTGGGGGCTTCGGTGGAGCTCCTAGTGGGGCCACGAATAGCTGCACTGGGCGTGTGAAAATGCAAAATTCCGCTTCCAGGGCGCACGCGGGCGGTCCCACTGGGGGGTTCGGTGCAGCTCCTAATGGGGCCACGAAGCGCTATACTGGGTGGGTGAAGATGTCATATTCGGTGTGCGGAACGCATGCGGACGGTCCCACTGGGGGCTTCGGTGGAGCGTCCTATGGGGCCTCGAAACGCTGCACCGGGTGGGTGAAACTGCCAGATTGGGTGTGTGGGACGCATGTGGGCGGTCCCACTGGAGGCTTCGGTGGAGCTCCCCATTGGGGCCACGGAACGCTGTACTGGGTGGGTGAAAATGTCAATTTGCGTGTGCGGGACGCATGCGGGCTGTCCCACTGGGGCCTTACGTGGAGCCCCCGTTATGGGGCCACGAAACGCTATATTGGGTGTGTGAAAATGCCAAATTGCGCATGCGGGACGCATGCGGACGGTCCCACTGGCCACGAAACGCTGTACTGGATGTGGCGGACGCATGTGGCCACCCCTACTGGGGCCTATGATGGAGCTCCACATGGGGCCACGAAACGCTCTACTGGGTATTGCGGACGCATGTGGCCACCACCACTGGGGCCTTGGGTGGGGCTCCCCATGGGGCCACGAAACGCTGTGCTGGGTGTGGTGGACGCATGTGGCCACCCCCACTGGGGCCTCACGTGGAGCTCCCTATGGGGCCACGAAACGCTGCATTGGATGTGGCAGTCGCATGTGGTACCCTCCACTGGTGCCTTGGGTGGGGCTCCCTATGGGGCCACGAAACGCTGTACTGAGTGTGGCGGACGCATGTGGTACCCCCACTGGGGCCTCACGTGGAGTTCCCTATTGGGCCACGAAGCGGTGTATTGTGTGTGGCAGACGCATATGGTACCCCCACTGGGGGGGGGGGCACGGGAGGAGGAGACGCGGGGACCGTGTCTTCGAAACGAAGACCCAACACCACAGGATGGTTGGGAAAACAATCGAAGTCTCGAGCGGGAGCGTTGTTCTTGCTGGGGGCGGCGCCGATTCAAAAGAGAGTTGGGCGCCACGGGAGGAAGTCTCTGGCGGGAGCGCTGGTTTTGTTGGGGCGGCGGTTTTCGGCGGCGAGCAAGAGTACCGACTCTGAGTGAAAATAATCCTGGCGAAGGACCCAACCATATGCAGTTGAAAGTACCGCAATTGTGAATACCTTCTTCGGTGAAGCGCCGTATGGGGCCACGAAGCGCTGCACTGGGTGGGGGGGGAACGCATGCGGGCGGGAGCACTGGGGCCGTCTGTGGAGCTCCCGATAGGGCCACGAAACGCTGCACTGGGGAGGTGAAAATGTCCTAGTGGGTGTGCGGGACGCATGCGGACGGAAACGCTTTACTTGGCGGGCGAAAATGCCAAAGCTGGCTTCTGGGGCGCATGCGGACGGTCCCACTGGGGCCTTACGTGGAACTCCCTATGGGGCAACGAAACGCTGTACTGGGTGGGTAAAAATGCCAAACTGCGCTTCCGGGGCGCACGCGGACGGTCCCACTGGGGGCTTCGGTGGAGCTCCCTATGAGGCCACGAAACGCTGTACTGGGCACGTGAAATACCAAATGGGGTGTGCGGGACGCATGCGGACGGTCCCACTGGGGGCTTCGGTGGAGTTCCTAATGGGGCCACGAAACGCCATAGTGGGTGGGCGAAAATGTCATATTGGGTGTGCGAGACACATGCGGACGGCCCCACTGGCTACCAAATTGGGTGTGTGGGACGCATGTGGACGGTCCCACTGGGGGTTTCGGTGGGGTTCCCTATTGGGACCACGAAACGCTGTACTGAGTGAGTGAAAATGTCAAATTGCGTATGCGGGACGCCTGCGGGCGGTCCTACTGGGGCCTTACGTGGAGCCCCCTTATGGGGCCACGAAACGCTGTACTGGGTGGGTGAAAATACCAAATTGGGCGTGCGGGGCGCATGCGGACAGTCCCACTGGACACGAAACGCTGTACTGGGTGTGGCGGACGCATGTGGCCACCCCTACTGGGGCCTATGATGGAGCTCCCTATAGGGCCACGAAACGCTGTACTGGGTGTGGTGGACGCATGTGGCCACCCCCATTGGGGCCTCACGCGGAGCTCCCTATGGGGCCATGAAACGCCGTACTGGGTGTGGCGGACGCATGTGGTACCCCCACTGGGACCTTACGTGGAGCTCCCTATGGGGCCACGAAACGCTGCATTGGGTGCGGCAAACGCATGTGGTACCCCCCGCTGGTGCCTTCGGTGGAGCTCCCCATGGGGCCACGAAATGCTGTACTGGGTGTGGCAGACGCATGTGGTACCCCCCACTGGAGCCTTTCGTGGAGTTCACTATGGGGCCACGAAACGCTGTACTGAGTGTGGCGGACGCATGTGGTACCCCCCACTCGGGCCTTCGTGGGAGCTCCCTATGAAGACACGAAACGCTGTGCTGGGTGTGGCAGACGCAGGTGGTACCCCCACTGGGGGGGGGCACGGGAGGAGACGCGGGGACCGTCTCTTCAAAACGAGGACCCAACACCACAGGATGGTTGGGAAAAAAATGAAGTCTCGAGCGGGAGCGTTGTTGTTGTTGTTGGGGGGCCGGTTTGGGCACCCCCCCCACCGCTCGAGCGTGAGCCCCATTTTCAATTAAAATCCAGCCGGCGCCGAGGCGAGAGCGCCAGGGCGCCTAGGGGGGTCCAACAGTAAAATACTTGCTTAATAATTAACATTCAACAACACTCGTGTTAAGACTGGTCGTTCTTAGCTGCTCGCGTGTCATTCAACACGTATACCCCAAACCCTCGGTGCCCGCCCTCTTCGCCTTCGATCGCACCCCCTCGGGGTTATATCTTCCTTACCTGCAACGTGTACTTCGTGCAGTCCCTGAGGCAGGGGAAGAATGGACGGATGGAAGGAAAGGACAAGGGGAAAGGAGGAGGATGGAGCACGAGAGAGAGTATCAGAAGGGGGGCTGGGAGCAGAAAGCAAATGGCAAAACCAAACAGGCAGATCGGGCGGATAGGCCCTAACGGGCGGGTCGGAAAGGCGGGCCCAACGGCCAGGTCGAGCAAACTGGTTGCTGAATTGCGAGAAAGTCTCGAACGATAGCGCGATCTGCAACGGGGCCACGAAGGGCAGTGACGGGGCAACGAAGGAACGGGGCCACCAAGGGCAGCGAGGGGGCCACAAAGGGCTGCAACGGGGCCACGAAGGGCAACGACGGGGCCACAAAGGGCTGCAACGCAGCGAGGGGGCAACGAAGGGCAGCGAGGGGGCAACGAAGGGCTGCAACGGGGCCACGAAGGGCAGCGAGGGGACCACGAAGGGCTGCAACGGAGCCACGAAGGGCAGCGAGGTCCCGATTCCTAAGTGACCTGTGAGGGAGTCCTAGGCGTGAGCACGACTCCTGGGTGCCTGAGTGTCGGAAGCGCGGCGCTTGAGTAAATAGCTGGAAATTCCAAAGCGAGGGCGCTATTCTTAAGTAAATTGCAAGCAAGTCGAGAGCGCGACTCCAGAGCGCCGAGAGAGCGATTCCTGAATCAATATAAGGAAGTCCCTAGCGAGAACACGACTCCCGCATAAAATGCGAAGACGTCTCCGGCGGGAGCGGGGGTCCTGGCTAAGTGACGTACCTAACCCTTTTCTATACACGTGGAGGCTATACTCAGGACCAGTCAATGCTGACTGGCATTCCGAAGGACCCGCAGTGCGCAAGAAGAGCACCCAGCAGTGATTTCAGAAGAGCGCAGCAAGAAGAGGAACGGCAAATATACCAAATGGACAGGGGCCTGAAGTAGTTCGTGCCGTATGGCGTACCTCCGCTGGGCCACCCAGGAACCCACGAAAGTGGCGACAGCTGCGCAGATCGCAAGCCCCCCAAGAGGCGGCGAGGTCCCGAGGTGGTCCGCGTATGGCATACCTCCGCTGGGCCTCCCAGGAGCCCACGAACGTGGCGATAGCTGCGCAGATCGCAAGCCCCCCAGGGGGCGGCGAGGTCCCGAGGAGGTCCGCGTACGGCGTACCTCCGCTGGGCCTCCCAGGAGCCCACGAAAGTGGCGACAACTGCGCAGATCGCAGGCCCCCCATGGGGGCGGCGAGGTCCCGAGGTGGCCCGCGTATGGCGCGCCTCCGCTTGGCCACCCAGGAGCCCACGAATGTGGCGACAGTTGCGCAGATCGCAGGCCCCCCATGGGGGCGGCGAGGTCCCGAGGTGGCCCGCGTATGGCGTACCTCCGCTGGGCCTCCCAGGAGCCCACGAACGTGGCGACAACTGCGCAGATCGCAAGCCCCCCAGGGGGCGGCGAGGTCCTGAGGTGGTCCGCGTATGGCGTACCTCCGCTGGGCCTCCCAGGAGCCCACGAAAGTGGCGACAGCTGCGCAGATCGCAAGCCCCCCAAGAGGCGGCGAGGTCCCGAGGTGGTCCGCGTATGGCGTACCCCCGCTGGCCCCCCAGGAGCCCACGAAAATGGCGACAACTGCGCAGATCGCAAGCCCCCCAGGGGGCGGCGAGGTCCCGAGGTGGTCCGCGTATGGCGTACCTCTGCTGGGCCTCCCAGGAGCCCACGAACGTGGCGACAGCTGCGCAGATCGCAAGCCCCCCATGGGGGCGGCGAGGTCCCGAGGTGGTCCGTGTATGGCGTACCTCCGCTGGGCCCCCCACGAGCCCACGAAAGTGGCGACGATTGCGCAGATCGCACGCCCCCGATGGGGCGGCGAGGTCCCGAGGTGGCCCGCGTATGGCGCACCTCAGCCGGGCCTCCCAGGAGCCCACGAAAGTGGCGATCGCTGCGCAGATCGCAAGCCCCCCAGGGGGCGGCGAAGTCCCGAGGTGGCCCCCGTATGTCGTCGCTGGGCCCCCCAGGAACCCACGAACGTGGCGACAACTGCGCAGATCGCAAGCCCCCCAGGGGGCGGCGAGGTCCCGAGGTGGCCCGCGTATGGCGTACCCCCGCTGGGCCTACCAGGAGCCCACGAAAATGGCGACAGTTGCGCAAATCGTCGCAGCCCGACGGCACGAGAGAAGAGGAGAGGGGAACACAGGAAACAAGAGATGGGGAAGAGGGGGGGAGAGGGTGGGCGGGAGGAGGAGGGTGGAGACCACACTGCTCTGTTCAAAACGAGAACCCAACACAGGAGGGTTGAGAATACATACAATGTGTATCGGAGGGGGAGCAACAGTACTTGTTATTCAGCAGTGCAAGTTCAACCTCATAAACAACAACAACAACAACAACAACAACAACAACAACAACAACAACAACAACAACAACAACAACAACCACAACAACAACACTAATAACAATAACAACAACAACGACAACAACAACAACAACAACAACAACAACAACAACAACAACAACAACAACAACCACAACAACAACAACAACAACAACAACAACAACAACAGCCGCAACAGCAACAACAACAATAACAACCACATACAACAAACAACAAACAACAAACATCAAACAACAAACAACAAACAACAAACAACAAGCCACGAAATAACAAACACCAAACAACAAACAACAAACAACAATCAACAAACAACAAACAACAAACAACAAACAACAAACAACAAACAACAAACAACAAACAACCAACAACAACAACAACAACAACAACAACAACAACGACAACGACAACAACAACAACAACAACAACGATCAGTATAAGACTGTTCGCTAATACTTGCCCGTGTGACAGTCAAAACGAATTTCCCACGCCCTCGATACCCGCCCTTTTTGTTTTGGATCATACCCCCTTTGGGGTGATTATTTCTCTTTGCGGGGGGGGCGGCGGGCTTAGACTGGCGGGCAAACCTGAACGGGCGGACAATCATTCGCGGGCGTGCACGTGCCCGCCATTGGGATTGGTGTGGGCCCTGAAAATGAGGAGGGGGATAACGAGGGAGAGTGGGAGGAAGGGAGGGGGAGGGACGAAGGAAGATGGAAAACGCCAGGAGAGAAGGAGCGATGAGGGGGGGCAGTTGATTAGAGGCAGAGAGAGAGAGAAAGACATATAAGAGAGATAGAGAAAGAGAGAAAGAGAGGGGAGAGAGAGAGAGAGAAGAAAAGAAAAACAAAAAACAAAAAAATGAGGAAGGAGGCAGGAGAGGGGAGGGGAGGGAGAAGGGAGGAGGGAGAGGAGGGAGAAGGGATGGGGCAGAGAGACATAAGGATGAGGGAAGAGAGGAGGGAGAGAGAAGGGAGGAGAGGAGGAGGAGGAGGGAGCAGGAAGGAGGAGCAGGAAGGTAAACGCGTGAAGGTTCGAGGAAGTCCTAGGCGAAAGCGCCGTTCCTGAAGGAAGTCGCGGGCGGGAGCCCACGACGGGCGGGCGATCCCCTGACGGGCGGGTCGGGCGGGTGAGACATGCAAGCGGGATGCATGAACTTGGCGAGAGCGCGATTACTAAGTAAATTGTAAAGGCGTCCTTGGCGCAGCGTGTTTCCTGAGCGTCGAAAGCACGATTTCTGAATAAGTTGCATGGAAGTCACAGGCGAGAGCGCAATTCCTAAATAAAACGGGAGGGGTTCTCCTGCAGAAGCGAGGGTCTTGATTAGATTGCAAGGAAGTCTAGACTCAATTGCGAGGAAGTCTCAAGCGGGAGCGCCGTTCCTGAGTAAAGTGTGAGGAAGTCTCAGATGGGAGCGGGGGGCCTGACTAAATTGCGAAGAAGTCACAGGCGGGAGCACCGATCCTGAGTAAATTGTGAGGAAATCTCAAGAGTGGGAGTCCTGACTAAATTTGGAGGAAGTCTCAAGCGGGAACCGTTGTTGTTGTAATCCCGGGGGCCAGGGGCCCAGTTTGAGCAGAAAGACTTTCCCTGTCAAAAAACAGGGTGCGAGCGTCGAGGGGCACACTTTGATTGAGAAAAACAGTATGCACTGGTGAGGGGGAATCAACAGTAAATATTCTTCTAGAATGATGACTCAAGAAATCTAAAACCGTTCGTTCTGATCTGCTCGTGTGCAATTCAACACGTATATTCCAAATACTCGATACTCGCCCCCTCTGTCTTCGATGGTGCCCCCCTTGAGATATCTTCCCTACCTGCGGCGTGCAGTTGGCGCAGCCCCTAAAACAAGTGAAGGGAGGGAGGGGGGAAGAGACAAGGGGGAGGGAGAAAGATGCTAGGGAACCGAACTCTATACACCGACGCTTCTTCCGGCCCTGCTTTGGAATTTGCACTGGAGAACGGATCCTGGTGTCTACGGGACCCTGGTGTATACATTATTCGTCGTTTCCCCAGGACATCGGGGAAAAACGTATACACCACACCACCCCAACGCCGTCCCCGACCCTCAAAAAGTCCTGGGATTGAAAAACCGCCCGCCACTGCTAACGTATATGCTCCAGTTTCCGAGAACGATCTGCAGGGGGGGTCAGGAGCAGGAGTACGAGCGGCAGAATCGAACGGGGGGGAGGGACAGGTAGGCCCTGACGGGAGGGCAGGGGGCGGGCGGGCCCAGGCGGCCAGGTCGAGCGGGCGGGCTGCTGACCGTCAATCCAGCATGCATCGCAGGGAAGTGTCGAGCGATAGCGCGACTCCCAAATGAATGGTGAGGAAATCCCCAGCGAGAGCGCGATTCCTGACTGTGGGGGGCACGGCACCGCAATAAATTCTGAGGGATTCCCACGCGAGAGCGCGATTCCTGCATAAATTATGAAGAGGTCCCGCGCGAAGGTGCGAACTTAAAATAAGTTGTGAGGCAGTGCCGAGTTGGAGCCTTTGTTGTTGTTGTTGCTGGTGTTGGTGTTGGTGATGTTGATGTTGTTGCTGATCATGCGTTTGTTGTTGGTGTTGTTGCTGGTGGTGTTGTTGGTGTTGTTGTTGGTGTTGTTGTTGTTGGTGTTGTTGTTGTTGTTGGTGTTGTTGTTGTTGGTGGTGTTGTTGCTGTTGTTGTTGTTGGTGGTGTTGTTGTTGTTGTTGTTGTTGCTGCTGCTGCTGCTGCTGTTGTTGTTGTTGTTGGTGGTGGTGTTGGTGTTGGTGTTGTTGTTGTTGTTGTGGTTGTTGTGGTTGTTGTTGTTGTTGTTGTTGGTGGTGTTGTTGTTGTTGTTGTTGTTGTTGTTGTTGTTGTTGTTGTTGTAAGCCGGGGTTTGGCACCAAGACTTCCCCTTGGAAAAACAGAGTGCAAGGCCCGGGAGGAGCACCTCAATTGAACAACACGAAGCGCTCCGGAGGGGGGATCAACAACAATTATTCTTACGAAGGCATTCTACACTCATTGGACAACTGCTCACTCTTACCTGCTCGCGTGCCAACAAGTCTACCCCCAACCCTCGGTACCCTATATCTTCTTTACCTGCCACGTGAATTTAGCGCAGCCCCTAAAGCAGGGGACGAGAGGACGCATGGAAGGGGAGGGAGAAGGACGGAGCACGAGAGAGATTAGCAGGGGGCCTAGGAGGAGAAAAGATGTGGCAGAACCAAACGAGCTGATCGAGCGGGTAGGCCCTAACGTGAGGGTCGGGAAGGCGGGCCAGGCAGCCATGTCGAGCAGGCGGGTTGCTGAAGCGTGCGTCCTGCATGAATCCGGAGGAAGTCTCGAGCGATAGCGCGATTCCCAAGTTGATCGCGAGGCAGGCCAAGGCGAGACCGCGAGTCCTGAGGGTCGAGGGCGCGGCGCCCGGATAAACTGCGAGGAAGCTCCACGCGAGAGCGCGACTCCTGCATACACTGTGAGGAAGTCCCGCGAGAGAGAGCGCGACTTTGGAATAGATTGCAGGAAACTGTCAGGCAGGAGCCGCTGGTGTTCTAAACTGGGGGGTCAGGGTCACAATTTGAGCCCCAAGATGTGCCATTGTAGAAAACAGGGGGGCCCCGGAAGGAACTCTCTAATTGAAGCAAACGCACTGGGCACCAGGCGGGAAATCCACAAAACAACGGTTCCGACCGAACATGCAACAACAACGAGAGCTGGGAAACCGCGGGGGGGGGGGGGGCGACGGGGGATGGAGGATGCAAGGGGCGGGGGAAGCGGGAGAGCGGAGGCAGGAGGCAGTGGATGGAGAAGAAAACGAGAGGCGGAGGAGGAGCGACGAGGAGCCGGGGCTCGAGCGGGCGCGGCGGCCGCCCTGTGCGCGCGAGGGGAAGGGAAGGGGGGGAGGAGGAGGAGGAGGAGGAGGAGGAGGAGGAGGAGGAGGAGGAGGAGGAGGAGGAGGAGGAGGAGGAGGAGGAGGAGGAGGAGGAGGAGAGGAGGAGAGGAGGAGGAGGGGGAGGAGGAGGAGGAGGGAGGAGGAGGGGGAGGAGGAGGAGGAGGAGGGGAGGAGGAGAGAGAGGAGGAGGAGGGGCAGGGGCACGGCCACGAGAGCTCCCGCCGAGCCGCCCGCGACGCCCGGAGAGAAGCGCACCCTCCTCGCCGCGGCCCACCGCCCGGGCCCCTGCCGCCGGGAGCGGGCCGGCGCTGGCTCGGGCGGGGGGCGGCTCCTGCGGATTGGCGGCGCTCGGGTCGGGCTCGAAGCGCTGCCTCGCCGGCGCGCGAGCCCCGCCGCCGCCGCCGCGGCCGCGGCCTCTCCCCTGGCCCCGAGCCCCTCGGGGCTTTCCTCGGGCTCTCCCGGCGCGCCCCGCGCTCCCGAGGGTGTCCCGGGGCCGCCCCGGGCGCCCCCGGCGCCTCCCGAGGCTGACCAGAGTCCAGAGCTTCCCAGGACTCCCAGGCGCGCTCCAGAGCGTCCAGCGCGCGCCGCACGCGTGTTTTTGTTGCAGGTCGGGGGGGCGTCCAGCGGGCCGTGGAGGCTCCAAGGCTGCCTGCTTCAGGGTGTCGGGGAGGGGGCGAGAGGAAGGCGGGAGGGCGACGCGGGGAGAGGGAGAGTGGGGGAAGGGGATGAAAGAGGATGGGATGAAGGGGGCGATCAGTTCTGTTCCGCGAAGGCACACGCGGTCTCGACTCTCTAGCTGGCCGCCGCTGTCGTCAAGCTGCTGCAGCTGGTTGGAAACTATATCTAGACAGCACTCTGCTGCTAGCGCTTCTGCGAGGAAACCTGAGTTCAGCTGCCCAAATATGCAGCCAATCCAGAAAAGTAAATACCGTATTCGTTGTAACCCGCCACTGTCACGTGGGCACTGGGTGGAGTATCCTCAGGTTTTCTAGAGCCACTGCCACTGCATCGAATTCTTTGGGACGCATTCCCGCGTGACGCGCGGGGCTTTCAGCGCGTGTGGTTTCGGAGGCCCCGGGAGCGTGCCTGAGATTCCATAATTCCAACATCGCGTAACATGGTCTCTGGTCCCATTCTGGAACACTCTTGTGCGCCTCTTGGGCCGTCGTGGAGGCTCTGTTAGCCGGCTCAAGAAGCCAGAATGATGTAACAGAAACCCGAGGCGGATACATGCTGTTAACACACTCTGCATTTCGATATCCAGAGCGTCTAAAACGACCCTGTGACGGCCAGGGCCAAGAGGACCCAAGGAGCCCCCAAGATGGCCCCAAGCGGGCCCAAGTGGGGCCCAATAGGAAGAACACAAACCAAGATTTCGAGCCTCCCACCCTAAAATGGCTCGCGAGATCGCCAGGAAGCCCCCGAAGGCCCCCCAAGAGGCCCTAAGAGCCCCCAAAGAGGCCTCCAGGAGGCCTCCAGGAGACCCACGAGAGGCTTCAAAAAGGGCTTCAACAGGCTTCCAAGACATGGAGGTCTCGTCCGCAACCCAGGCACGGTGGCGGGATTGGCCGAAGGCCACTAGATCCGCCGCCCCCTGCTTGCAGGGGTGCACGGCGTGCTGGACGTTTCAGGTTTTGGTTTTGGTTCTTTTTCTAAAAGAACTCTCCAGTGGGCTCCGGCCCGTCCCGCCACCGTGCCCAAAAACAGCCGTTTCGCTCGGGACATCCTCAAAAAATCGCGAAGATGGCCCAAGATGGCCTCCAAGTCCGCCCGAGATGGTCTAAGACGGCCTCCAAAACGGCCCAAGAGAGTCCAAGACGGCCCAAGACGGCCCAAGAGGCCCCCCAGAGGCCTCCCAGACGGCCCAAGAGGCCTCCAAGAGGTCCTCCAGGAGAGTCCGAAGAGGCCAAACTCATTGATTTTCCCTTGGTTTTTGAAGGATTTTGGCATTTGCGCCTTTTCGGCTCTCCGACGGCTCAAGACGGCCCAAGAAGCCCCCAAGATCGCCCAAGAGGCCCCCAAGAGAGCCCCCTGATGGCCCAAGTGGCCTCCAAGATGGCCCCTAGAGGACGGCCCAAGAGGCCTCCAACACGCCCAAGATGGCCTCCAAGACGCCCAAGATGGCCTCCAAGACGGCCCTGGAGCGCCCCAAGAGGGTCCCCCGTTGGCCCAGAAAGGCCCCCAAAACGGCTCCCGACGGCGTCAGACGTGACAGGAACCCACCAAGATGGCCGAAGTTGGCTCGAAGCTGGCCCAAAAGGGCCCAAGAGGCCCCCAAGAGGGCCTCCAGGAAGGCCAAAAGATGCCAAAATCACTGATTTTCCCAAGGTTTTTGAGGGATTTGGGCATTTCCCTTCTTTCGGCCTTCCGACGGCCCGAGACGGCCCAAGAGCCCCCAAAGATCGCCGAAAGATCGCCCAAGAGGCCTCCAAGACGACGACGATGACCATAAAGACGCCCACGTGTTCCCCGAAGGCTTTCCAAACCGATTCGGGGAACACATGGTCCGATGGCTTGGCAGGTCTGGCCTCAACGTTCGGCCACATAGGCGCTTCCACAAAGGCAGGGGCGGCGGTGATTCGCCGTAGGCGTCTTCGATCCGCCGCCCCCTGCTTGCAGGGGTGCACGGCGTGCTGGACGTTTCAGGTTTTGGTTTTGGTTCTTTTTCCAAAAGAACTTCCCAGTGGGCTCCGGCAGAACCCGCCGGCCACCCGGAATTTCCCCAAACGTGCTCAACGACCGCAAACAATCCTCCAAGAACGGCCGTTTCGCTCGGGACATCCTCAAAAAATAGCGAAGATGGCCCAAGATGGCCTCCAAGTCCGCCCGAGATGGTCCAAGACGGCCTCCAAGACGGCCCAAGAGAGTCCAAGACGGCCCAAGACGGCCCAAGAGGCCCCCCAGAGGCCTCCCAGACGGCCCAAGAGGCCTCCAAGAGGTCCTCCAGGAGAGTCCGAAGAGGCCAAAATCATTGATTTTCCTTTGGTTTTTGAAGGATTTGGGCATTTGCGCCTTTTCGGCTCTCCGACGGCTCAAGACGGCCCAAGAAGCCCCCAAGATCGCCCAAGAGGCCCCCAAGAGAGCCCCCTTATGGCCCAAGTGGCCTCCAAGATGGCCCCTAGAGGGCCCCAAGAGGGCCCAAGAGGCCTCCAACACGCCCAAGATGGCCTCCCAGACGCCCAAGATGGCCTCCAAGACGGCCCAGGAGCGCCCCAAGAGGGTCCCCCGTTGGCCCAGAAAGGCCCCCAAAACGGCTCCCGACGGCGTCAGACGTGCCAGGAACCCACCAAGATGGCCGAAGTTGGCTCGAAGCTGGCCCAAAAGAGCCCAAGAGGCCCCCAAGAGGGCCTCCAGGCAGGCCAAACGATGCCAAAATCACTGATTTTCCGAAGGTTTTTGATGGATTTGGGCATTTCCCTTTTTTCGGCCTTCCGACGGCCCGAGACGGCCCAAGAGCCCCCAAAGATCGCCGAAAAATCGCCCAAGAGGCCTCCAAGACGACGACGATGACCATCAAGACGCCCACGTGTTCCCCGAAGGCTTTCCAAACCGATTCGGGGAACACATGGTCCGATGGCTTGGCAGGTCTGGCCTCAACGTTCGGCCACATAGGCGCTTCCACAAAGGCAGGGGGCGGCGGTGATTCGCCGTGCGTCTTCGATAATGCTTGCAGGGGTGCACGGCGTGCTGGATGTTTCAGGTTTTGGTTTTGGTTTTTTTTCCAAAAGAACTCCCCAATGGGCTCCGGCCCGTCCCGCCACCGTGCCCAAAAACGGCCGTTTCGCTCGGGACATCCTCAACAAATCGCGAAGATGGCCCAAGATGGCCTCCAAGTCCGCCCGAGATGGTCCAAGACGGCCTCCAAAACGGCCCAAGAGAGTCCAAGACGGCCCAAGACGGCCCAAGAGGCCCCCCAGAGGCCTCCCAGACGGCCCAAGAGGCCTCCAAGAGGTCCTCCAGGAGAGTCCGAAGAGGCCAAAAACATTGATTTTCCTTTGGTTTTTGAAGGATTTTGGCATTTGCGCCTTTTCGGCTCTCCGACGGCTCAAGACGGCCCAAGAAGCCCCCAAGATCGCCCAAGAGGCCCCCAAGAGAGCCCCCTGATGGCCCAAGTGGCCTCCAAGATGGCCCCTAGAGGGCCCCAAGACGGCCCAAGAGGCCTCCAACACGCCCAAGATGGCCTCCAAGACTCCCAAGATGGCCTCCAAGACGGCCCTGGAGCGCCCCAAGAGGGTCCCCCGTTGGCCCAGAAAGGCCCAAGACGGCTCCCGACGGCGTCAGACGTGCCAGGAACCCACCAAGATGGCCGAAGTTGGCTCGAAGCTGGCCCAAAAGGGCCCAAGAGGCCCCCAAGAGGGCCTCCAGGAAGGCCAAAAGATGCCAAAATCACTGATTTTCCCAAGGTTTTTGAGGGATTTGGGCATTTCCCTTTTTTCGGCCTTCCGACGGCCCGACACGGCCCAAGAGCCCCCAAAGATCGCCGAAAGATCGCCCAAGAGGCCTCCAAGACGGCGACGATGACCATCAAGACGCCCACGTGTTCCCCGAAGGCTTTCTAAACCGATTCGGGGAACACATGGTCCGATGGCTTGGCAGGTCTGGCCTCAACGTTCGGCCACATAGGCGCTTCCACAAAGGCAGGGGGCGGCGGTGATTCGCCGTAGGCGTCTTCGATATAAATACAAGCATGAGTCATGCAGCACCCAGAAGCCGCAACAGCGACTCTCCCCCAAGGGGTCGGCGGTGCGGCGTAAGCCAAAGAATCACCGAACAATCGTCCCCAAATCATGTTTTTACTATTTTTGAATATTCCTCCTGTAGAGAGACACGCCCGGCTTAGAAGTAGTCGGGCCCTGGTGGACCGTCGAGATGTCACTGCACCGACCTTGCAGACGTGCTGCAGCGGATTTTTGCGTGGATGTCTGTCAATGAAAAGCCCCAAGACGGCGAACGAAAAACGAAATGAATGTCAGGTGGATGTTTGTTTTGCCTCCCTTCCTGGCCGAAAAGAAAAAAATCCGCACGAAATCTACTTCGAAATCCGGAACAAAATTCTCCAGGACACTCTGGGTCCATCCAGTTGAAATCCGAGCGAAATCTGCTCTGCGATGTTGGCGCCACGAGAGATGGAGCTCCCACGGGGCCCGGAGGAGGAGGAGGAGGAGGAGGAGGAGGAGGAGGAGCGAGGAGGAGGAGAAAAATGGGAGAGGAGGAGGAGGAGGGAGGAGGAGAAGAGTATAAGGAGAAGGTAGGAGGAGGAGAAGGGGGAATGAGAGGAGGAGGAAGTGAGGAGGAGAGGAGGCAGAGGAGGGAGGAGGAGGAGAGGAAGAGGGGAGGAGGAGGAGGGAGATGATGGAGGTAGGAGGAGTAGAGGAGAGGAGGAAAAAGGAGGGAAGGAAGGGGAAGGAGGAAGGAGGAGGAGGAGGAGGAAAAGGAGGAGGAAACGGAGAGGAGGAGGAGGAGGAGGAGGAGGAGAGGAGAGGAGAGGAGAGGAGGAGATATGAGCGGGGCCGCCCAGCAGAGGCTGGTGGCTCGTGCGCCCTGGCCGCGGCGGGAGGCTGGGCTGCCCCTGCTGGGATCGGCTGTTCGGTGGCCCCTTCGGAGCTCCACGGGGCCCGCGGAGGAGGGATGAGGGAGGAGGAGGAGAGGAGGAGGAGAAAAGGAGGATGAGGGAGAGGGAGGAGGAGGGAGGAGGAGGAGGAGGAGGAGGAGCTGGAGGAGGAGGAGAGGAGGAGGAGGAGAGGAGGAGGAGGTGGAGGAGGCCCTCGAACGCGCTGCAAGATGGCCCCCGCAAGGCTCAAAGCCAGCCCGCCCTGCGCATCTGGGCTCGGGGGGGGCGCCGTCGGAGGACCCCCGGCGGGCCCGGCACGGGCCTGAAAGAGAGCCCGTGGAGCCTGCAGGCGGACGCTCAGATGGCCCAGAGGGGCCCGAAATCAAGATGAACCGTACAGTCGGCCTCGATTGGACAGGACACGCGAGAAGACACAAGACCCTTCCGAGGGCCACATTGTCATGGGGGATGTAGGATGCATGGGTCGCGAGGCACAGGACACCAGGGTACGTAAGGGTACCCTTGATTTGGCAGGGTCGACCTACTAAGCAGGGCCGACTGTACACATTGGCTCGGGGGGCCCTCGGGATCTCCCCGTGCGGCCCCGACGAGGCCCCCCAAAAAAGGCACCGAAGCATAACTAGAGCAGGGCTGACGCCCCCGAGGGCGGCGACATGGCGCCGAAACGTTCCCAAAAGAATGAAGAGGCGGCGGCGTTGTCGCCAATGGTCGCGCAAACTGTGCACAAAATCACAACGCCAACGCTATTCGTTTGAAAAAGAACTGCTCCCAGCAATCGCATCGGCGCGCGGATGCCTGTCAACTCTTGGCCCCCCTGCGTTCCTGAAATAAGCGTGTTTGAGACTTGAAAAAGAACCCCCCAACAAAAACAAAACATAGGTCATGACGAATGAATGCCTTTTAACGGACCCCACGGGCCTGGAAAGCGACCTTCCAGGACCGTCCATAAGCCATCCTCGGCGGTCTCGGGTTGTTGGATCGACCCGACAGAATTTTATGTCAATTTTGGTGCCATCGGGCGCCCACTTTGGGGACCATGTGGTCGCCCCTGGGGCCACTGGAGCGGCCATGCGTCACAAGGGGCCGTGGTCCCGGGCCCGCCCAGGCCTGCTGCGATGTACAAGTATGTGCGTGTATATATATATATAGAGAGAGAGAGAGATAGAGATAGAGAGAGAGAGATAGAGAGAGAGAGAGAGAAAGAGAGAACCAAACAACAAAAAAAAATATACGTGCATTCCCTTTTCCATATTTTTACAACCCGGGGGGGTGGGACCCCCCCCCCCGGTAAATCCGCACCCCCGGGATCTGGGGATGTTCGGACCCTCTGGACGCTCTTCAACGGGTCCCCTGGGCCTCCGGTCCACCTGGACGCCCTTACCGGGCCTAGCCAGCGGGCCCAAAGCGGTCAGGAGGGTGGCAAGACGGCCCTGCGAAGGCCCCAAGCGGCTCCAAGAACCCACCGTGCGCCCGAAGACGGCCCAAAGAGCACTCCGACTTGCACCTCGATGCGACAAAAAACAAATGTTTCAGAGATTCTTGGAACCTCGGTTCTTCTGTCTTCCCGGCGTCCGAGACCGCCCGAGAGGCACAGAAAATCGTCCCCAACCCAACCAGACCGGCCTCCGGACAGTCCAACCGAGCGCCAAGATGGCCCAACAGGGCCTTGATATGGCTCCAAGAGATGCCCAGGACGGCCCCAGGACGCTCCCCAAAGCAATCCACATCGTGACCCGGGCGTTGAGGGAGCCTGGGTTCGCAGCAAAGCGGCCCGAGGAACCCACCAGAGGCTTCCGAAGGGAACCCCAAGAGGCCAAAACTGTCGAATTCCTATGGAGAAACACACATTTCTAACATGTACGGGTTTTGCGCCTTCCGGGATTCAAACACGGACCAAGACGCCCCCTAACTCGCCGCGTGGCGCCCCAACGTCTGGGGACCACCGTGTGGGCCACCGGAAAGCGGGGCAGGCCGGTCCGCAAGATTGCCGCGCTTCACGCACTAAGCGCTGCCGGCCTGCAGCTCTGGACCGTCCTCCTTCGCCAGGCTGGAGCTGCGCGCCGGAAGGCCTTCGTGGACCACAAAGCTGCGACTCTTGCCCACTCCGTCCCCGACGTGGTGCGGCGCGTGTATATATGCGCCTTCGGCCCCGCCCGCCGCCGCTTTTGGACGTGCAATGTGGATGTTCGGACAGCGGCCTCAACGGCCAAGCAGACAGCACACGAAACGGCCAACCCAGCAGCCAACACCGCAGCGAACCCACTCCCACGAAATAGCCAATCAAAAACAAAACGACAGCGCAAAGAATTGTGAAAACACAATTACATACTTCACCGCACCCAGCGGCGCCGCGGCGGACTCCTACTGCGAAAAAGCCACCCTGACGGACTACGCCACGCAGTTCGTCTTCTGCGAAGAGTCGCAGCTGTTATCCCGACTGGGAGAAGCCGCGCCGGAAGAGGACGGAGCAGGGGAGAGCGACGGTGAGGACGTAGCCGCGAGCGCCGACGAGCACGAGATCGACGCCGCCGCTGCGGCGGGAGGGGCCTGAATTCGCGCCGTGCGCTTGCTGGCAGTGACGCAAAAAACTCAACCTCTCCCCACTCCCACCAGGGTCAACGGAGCAGAAGTCCGAGGAAAAATGTGGAATGCTTTCCAGACGAGAGGCTGCGAAACAAGATGCACGGCGCGAAGCGCAGTGCACTCTTGTATATGTATGTATGTATGTGTGTATATATATATGTGTAGATACACTAGTTCCATCACGCGCGCTTCGCGCGCGCTCAGGCTCTAGCTAGGCTTGATAGGCTAACTCATGTCATCTTATTGTGGTCGCTTCTTGCGCCCAGGGACTCCCTTGGAGGCCCTGCGCAAGCCTCGGAATCGTACAGAAAGTGAAACGCGGAAACGTAGAAATTATTAATTTTAGGTAGTCAACGATTTGGGGCCCTCAAAGGCTTCCTGGTTTTTCTGGGGGAGGTGAAGGGGGTCTGAATTGTGGTCTGTTGTGCAAGAGTAGACCGGGGGCCAAACTTGAAAAAAAACACAAAATTGTGGGACTTCCATGTCTTTCCAGTTCCTCGGCGTTGTTCGGCGCTGTTCTTTGTTTGTACCTCGCGGGTTTTGTTAGCCGGGCCCCTTAGGGGTCTGTGATCTTCTGGAGCCCCTGGGGGTTCTGGAGGCCTCTTGGAGGACTGGAGAGCCGTCGGAAGGGTGTCGCGGGCTGCGCGGGAGTGTGTTGGGGCGTTCTTTACATTCTGGAGGCTCCTTGGGGTCGTCATGTGCTGTCCTTCGGCGACTTGGGGTCTCCCCCCGGGAAGCCAGGAGGCGCGGTACCGGCCAGATGTCAAGGGATGTGTAGGACCCTCGAGTCGGAGTCCCACTTTGAAAAAAAAGGGGATTCTGGGAATTCCCTTCTCTTCTTTTTTTTCAAAATCCTCGATCTTCGAAGGTTGGAAGCGGGCAAGCGTGAGAAGGCGAGAAACATTAGAAAAACCATGGGACATCAACGAGTTTACCCTCTTTGGGCTCTCTCGGGACGGCTCTCGCAGTTCTCTTGGGCTGTCCTTGGAGCCTCGTCGGGGTTTTTCTGGGGCCTCTCAAGGATCGGGGGTGTGTTGGGGGCCTGTGGGTGTCTCCGGAGGCCTTTCGGAGGTCTCTGGAAGCCTCCTGCTCCCACTCTTGGCCCCATCTTGGGCCTGGTCTGGGGTGGTGTGGGGCTGTCCTGGGCGCCTCTTCGGCAGTCTTGGAGCCTTCTTGGCCCGTCTTGGGGCCGTCCTTAAGGTTTCTTGGGTGGTCTTGGGGCGGTCTTGGGAGCCTCGTCGGCGCTCTTGGACCGTTGGAAGCTCGAAAACGCGAGAACCAAAAACATCGTCAACAAAAAACAACGACAATCTACGATTTGGGCTTCTTCGGGCCGTCCCAGGACGCCTCTCGCACCTCTCTTGTGCTCTCTTGGAGGTTACCTGGGAGCCTCGAAAGCCGTCGAAAGGATGAATTGTGCTGCTTGGGAGCGTTTTGGACCTGGGGACCTCTTGGGGCCTCCTGGGAGCCTCTGGGGCCGCCGAAAGCTCGGACTTTTGGGCTGTCTTGGGGGCCTCTCGGGCTGTCTTGGGACCCTGTTGGGGTCGTCTTGGAGCCCTCTTGGGAGCCTGTGGGGCAGTCTAAGGTACCTTTTGGGCCGTTTTGGACGCAGTGAAAACCCCAAAGGCGAACACGCCTAACATATCAGTTTCCCCATGGAAATCTACGACTTGTGCGGCTCAATTGGAGTGCCCCTTGGGGCGTGTTCGGGGACTCTTTTTGTGTTTTTCCGGGTCTCTTTGGGGCCTCTTGGGGCTTCTTGGGCGTTTCTTGGAGCCTCTTGGGGTCTCTTGGGGGCCTCTTGGGCAGATGGCTCGCAATTTCGGTTCCTCGTCCCCGTCTTGGGCGCCGACTTGGTGCGTCGCTGAGCGGTTTAGGCATCTCGTGGGCCGTCTTGGCCCCCTCGTGGGCCGTCTTGGGGCCGTCTTGGGGGCATCCTCGACCGTCTTGGGTGCCTCTTGGGCCGTCTTTGACGCAGTGGACGCCCAGAAGGCAAACACGCCAAAAATATCAGTTTCCTCAACGGGAAATCGACGATTTCTGCTTATTGGGCCTCTCCCGGAGTGCCTCTTAGGGCGTGTTCGGGGCCTCTTTAAGTGTTTTTCGGCTCTCATGGGGGCCTGTTGGGGTTTCTGGGTTCTTCTTGGGGCCTCTTGGGGTCTACTGGGGGTCTCTTGGGCCAGAAAGTGCGAATTTCCGGTTCCTCGTCCCCGTCTTGGGCGCCGCCTTGGGGCGTTCTTGGGCGGTTTGGGCGCCTCGTGGGCCGTCTTGGCCCCCTCGTGGGCCGTCTTGGAACCCTCTTGGGGGCATCCTCGACCGGCTTGGGTGCCTCTTGGGCCGTCCTGGACGCAGTGGACGCCCAAAAGGCAAACACGCCACAAATAGATGTTTCCTCAACAGGAAATCGACGATTTCTGCTTACTGGGCCTCTCTCGGAGTGCCTCTTGGGGCGTTTTCGGGGCCTTCGGTGGCCTTCCTGGCGCCATGTAAATCGTCTTGAACGGCGTCTGGAGCCATCGTTGCGGCCTCGTGGGGCCTCCCTGCAGCCTCTTGGGGCCCTGTTGGCCCCGGGTCGCCGAACCCCTTGTAAAAACAAACGGAAAATGACGCCCGGTACCCCCAGGCCCCGTCGAGGTCGCGGTCCCGGGCCCCCGGGCCTCGTGCACGGGGATATATATATATATATATATATATATACACACACATATATACACACACGTGTGCTTCAACACACACACACACACACGCACACACACACACATGTACACACATGCATACTGTATACATAGGTGCGTAGTTTGTCTATAGGCATAAGCGCGCACATATGTGTATACATGTGTATATATATATATATATATATATATATATATATATAGATGTAGATGTCCGCGTGTACGTGCGTGCGTATGTCTGATGGGGGCGAGAGAGAGAGAAGCCTTTTCAGTGTTACCCTGCTGCGACATCGAACGCGCCAGAAGCATAGCCCGCCAAAGCCGCGTCGAGACCGCGCGGGGGCCGGTAACCGGCTCGAGCGCACTGGTTCAGTTTCCTCCCTGCTCGCTACCTGCTGCCTCGCCTTCTCCCCCCCCCTCCCTTCCCCCCTCCCCTTTTTCCTCGCTCCTTCCCTTCACCCCTCCCTCCCCCTGCCCCCTCCGCATCCGCCTCGCATCCGCGCACCTGTCCTCTGCACACATGACTGGCGCGGCCGAACTGCTCTGCAGTGCTCTCCCTCTCGACTCGGCCCCTCCGCACCCTGCTTTTTTTTGTCAGCACGGGATGCGCCAGATTTGCCAGAACTGGACTGTCTTAGATGGTCATGTAAACCTTCGATGGCTCCCGCTGCAGCCTGGGCCTCACCTTCGGGTCGGCGCCGTGCCCCCGCTGCTGAGCGTGGCGCTCCCGCCCCAGCGGTGGGCCGCTGCTCCGGACCCCGCGGGCCTCGCAGGCGCCACGGCTCCCGCAGGACGCGCACGAGCGTCGCAGAATGCCCCACGGGCCGCACCCGCCCGACAGGCTCCACGAGCCCCCACGGGCGTCGCGGGGCCTTGCACGCCCCACGGGCCCCGCAGGTCCGACAGGCCCCGCAGGTCCCGGAGGCGCCGCATGCCTCACAGGGGGGCGTCCCTCCCCCCCCCCTCTCCAGCCCTCCCTCTCGCCCTCCCTCCCTCCCTCCCTCCCTCCTCCCTCCCTCCAGCCCTCCCGCCCTCCCCTCCTCCTCCCTCTCTCCCCCTCCTCCCATCCCTCCGTCCCTCCCTCCCCCCCTCCCTCCCTCCTCCCACCCTCCTCCCCTCCCCTCCCTCCTCCCTCCCTCCCACCCTCCCCTCCTCCCTCCCCTACCTCCCTCCCCTCCCGCCCTCCCCTCCCTCCCTCCCTCCCTCCTCCCTCCCTCCCCTCCTCCCTCACCTCCCAGGCGGCGCCCCGCAGGTCCCGCAGGCCCCGCAGGCCCCGCCGGTGCCGCGGGCCCCACGGCTCTCGCGGCCCTCGCGGGCGCCCACGGATCCCACAGGGGGGCCTCGCACGGGCCACGGAGGGCCAACAGGGCCCACGGGTCCCACGGGCCCCACAGGTTTCCGTGCTCCGACTGCGTATAGCACGAGGGGGAGGAGGCGGAGGAGGAGGAGGAGGAGGAGGAGGAGGAGGAGGAGGAGGAGGGAGAGGAGAGGAGGAGGAGGAGAACGACGTCGAGGAGAGAGGAGGAGGAGGGAGGACGGAGGAAGGAAGGAAGGAGGAGGAGGAGGAGGAGCAGAGAGGTTAGAGGAGAGGGCAGGAGGAGCAGGAGGCATTAGGAGGAGGAGGAGGGAAGAGGGAGAGGATGAGGAGGAGGAGAAGGTATAGGGAGAAGGCAGGAGGAAGTCAGAGAGGTAAGGAGGAGGAGAGGGGAGGAGGAGTCAGGAGGAGGAGGAGGAGGAGGGGTGAGGAGAAGGGGGCAGAGGAGCAGAGAGCAGGAGGAGCAGAGAGGCAGGGAGAGGATGAGGAGTGAGAGAGGAGGAAAGGAGGAGAGAGGAGGAGGGATGGAGGAGGAGGGAGGAGGAGGAGGAGAGGCAGGAGGATGAAGAGAGGCAGGAGGAGGAGGAGGAGGACACGCGTCCGCGGACAAAGAGCGAAACCGGCGTAGTGGGAAGGCACGGGAGCGAGGGACAGGACGTCGGATGCAACGCGAGCGCACCCAGCTTGCCCCTCCTCCCTCGTTCCTCCGCTCCCCATTCCCCGTTCCTGCCCTCCTCGTCTGCAGGCAATCCCTCCCTCCCTGCAGGACCTCCCCGCCTGTGGGCCCTCCGTCCCCCCCTCCCTGCCCACAGGGCACGCCTGCAAGCCCTCCCCGCCTGGAGGCACCCACTCCTTTCCTCCGTGCCTAGAGGCACGCCTGCAGGCCCGGGCCCGCAGGCATCCGGGGTATCCCGGGCGCCAAGAGGCGTCACCCGCGGGACCTCTCCAGCCACGCAGGCCCGCAAGGCCGATAGGGTCGGAGGCGCTCGCAGAGGGGAGGAACGCTGCGTGCACGCGAGAGCCTACCCAGTGGGTCACAGTCAATGGGTCCCCCTCCCCCTCCCACTGTCCCCCCTCCTCCTCCTCCTCCTCCTCCTCCTCCTCCTCCTTCTCCTCCTCCTCCTCCTTCCTCCTCCTCCTGCTCCTCCTCCTCCTCCTCCCTCCTCCTCCTCCTCCTCCTCCTCCTCCTCCTCCTCCTCCTCCTCCTCCTTCTCTTCCTCCCCCTCCCCCTCCCCTCTGAGGGGCAACGATTGGGGGGGGCTGGCATAGGGGGAGAAGCATCGACCTGCAATCGGCGATACGTCGCCGTTCGGTCGGCGGTGGACCCCCGATCGCGAACCCGCACGTTCCTGGGCAGGTTGGGGCTATCGGGCCCCTATCGGCGATCAGTGGGCGATTGGGGGTCGATGCACCCCCCCCTATGCCCATCCCCCCTATCGTTTCCCCTGACCCTCCCGCTGCCCCTGCTCTTCGTCAGCCTGTTCTTCTTGTTGTGATGTTTCTTCTCATTATTATTCTTCTTCATATTATTACTATTATTCCTCGTTTCCATCATCATCATCATCCTTTCCTCCTCCTCCTTTCCTCCTCCTCCTCCTCCTCCTCCTCCTCCTCCTCCTCCTACAGACTCCTCCTCCATCCCTTGTCCTTATAAATGACTCCTCGCTGTCGCACCCCGAGAAGTGTCAGTAGGGCGGGCCAGGCGTTTCGCCTGAGACTTCCCCGCCGCGTGTGACCTTGACTTGACAGCTTCAAAGTTTCACGGATTGAGACCGGGCCGTCTTCAAAATGCGGCTTTCGCCTTAGCGCCGCGCGCATTCCGATTTAAAGGTTTGCAAGAGCTGAGCTTCACGGATGGAGGGCGGGTCGTTTTCAAGCACCTAGCGCCGCGCGCATTCGTCCTAAAAGTTCCAAGAGCTTCACGGATGGAGGGCGGTTCCTTTTTCGTGAGTTCATGAGCTTTCCTGGCTCTCGCCTAAAAGCGCCGCGCGCATTCGTTTTCATGAGTTTGCAACAGATTCAAGAATTACCAAGGCTGAAATCACAAAAATCGTGTTTGGGCACGATGTAGAACTGTCACGGCGCAACAGTTAGGTTGGTTCACGGTGTTGGAGTCCTAGGAATGGCGTTCTGATGCGATTCAGGATCGTCAGGACGCAACAATAACGATGACTCGCGGCGTTGAAGTCCGAGGAATGGATTTCCGGCACGGTTCTGGATTTTCAGACGGTTGTCTCCAAGGGAACATCTCCCTCAGTGAAAATGAACCCTCGTATGGACCTATGAAGAGGGAACTTGGAGGGGGGGGGTATTGCAACATCGTTTATGAGTCTTGGGCCCACACTGGTCCTGCTCCTCCTTCTTCTCCTCCTCCTCCTCCTGCTCCTCCTCCTTCCCCTTCCCCCGCCTCCTCCTCCTCCTCCTCCTCCTCCTCCTCCTCCTCCTCCTGCTCCTCCTCCTCCCCCTCTTCCTCCTCCTCCTCCTCCTGCTCCTCCTCCTCCTCTCCCCGTGCTGGGTCGGCCCCAGCGTGGGGGCACGTGCTGCTTGATGAAGGCATACTTGGAGCCGGTCACCGCGGGCTTGTCGTAGTCCTACGCCCCGCCGGGCTGGGGGGCAGGAGGAGGCGGCGCAGGAAGAAGACCCAGAAATGCCCGCGTCGTGACAAATATCAGGACGGGAATGTTCGGCCCTTTTCGGCCTCTGGGGGCCCTGACTGGGCCCCAAAGTCGTCAGAAAACGGCTCAGGTCGAGCCCCTAAAGCCTGCGCACCTTTTGCGCCTTCAGCTGAACGCTGCGTAGGACGCCCGTCCCTATACGCAGCTGGGGACTGTTTGTGGCTCTTGTCCTCATCGGACCTAACCTGGCCCCTGGCTCTGGGGCTGGTAAAGAGCTCCCGGTCCCGGTCCCGGCCCCGGGGAAGGGTTGGGACTTGCATAGACCGCGCATTGAAAAAATCAGGGCATCGCGTGTCGGAGGGAAACCCTCGGATGCATAGAGTGCCAACCGATTGAGCAAGCACGCATGCAACACACACTGCGGCATGCATAGGATCAAACGCCTGGATCTGGGTGACCGCAAACGGCGGTCTGCTGTCCCGCACTGCAGGCCCAGAGCCCCGACAATGTGCTCTTTCCGCAACGTCGACCCCCAGAGGTATGGACCCCTTCCCCGGGACCGGCTTTTCGTCCTGGGTCGTTGTCTGACGGCCCCGGGAACCGGTACGGCAGGTTCGTGTCGTGCCGACCCCAGCGTTGGTTTTTGACACCGCAGGGATCGTTCAACCTTGAACGATCGGCCGCTGCCGCAACGTCCGATCGTTCAACATCGATCGATTCTGGGTCGCCGGCGGCGTTCAACCTTGAACGTCCGCGCTGGGGTCGCCGCTGGTCGACACGACGCAAACCTATCGTAAAAGGGCCCCCGGCCGAGGCCCCAAATAGCGAAAGCCCTCCAGCCGTGATTCTCTCACAGCGCGAGGAGGTCGGGGAGAGACGCCCTGGCCAGAGGAGGCGGCGGGGCAGCGCCCAGGGCTGCGCGGCCGCCTCCGAGGCTGAAGTCGGGCCTGTCGCCCTACAGATCAAGAGGAGGAGGAGGAGCAGGAGCAGGAGGAGGAGGAGGAGGAGGAGGCGGAGGCGGAGGCGGAGGGGGAGGGGGAGGGGGAGTGGGAGGGGGAGGGGAGGAGGGGGAGGGGGAGGCGAGGAGGAGGAGAGGAGGAGGAGGAGTAGGAGGAGGAGGAGAGGAGGATGAGGAGGAGGAGGAGGAGGAGGAGGAGGAGAGTAGGAGGCGGGCGGAGGCGGAGGGCGGAGGCGGAGGGGGAGGAGGGGGAGGGGAGGGGAGGGGAGGAGGAGAAGGAGGAGGAGGAGGCGGAGGAGGAGGAGGACGTGGCTCGAATCGCGCCCGGGTCGCGCCCCCCCCGCGCGCGCAGGGCAACGGCGGGCGGCGGCGCTTGCCTCCTCCTCCTCCTCTCCTTCCTCCTGCCTCTCTCCTCCTCCTCCTCCTCCTTCCTCCTCCTCTCCTCCTCCTCTCCTCCTCCTCCTCCTCCTCCCCTGTCCTCCTCCTCCTCCTCCTCCTCCTCCTCCTCCTCCTCCTCCTCCTCCTCCTCCTCCTCTACTCCTCCTCCTCCTCCTCTCTCCTCCTCCTCCCATCTCCTCCTCCTCCCCCCCCCTCCTGCGCCGCGCGCGGGTCTCCCGCGGCCGGAGCGCTGCAAGTGCTTATTAGATCCATAGCCAGCCTACAGCTTGAATAGAGTAGAGAAAACTGCGATCATATCTTTAAAAAAATTAACAGAGTACAGAGATTTTTGGTCCCAGCTGTGGTAGCAGACTGATCCCAGACATCTAGATACTTGGGAGGTGTCCGCCCGCGCGCGTGTCCCTGGGCCGCCCAGCCGCCAGAGGACCTGCTCGCCCTCTCGGAAGCCCGAGGCTTGGCAGCTTGCGCCCCCTGAGATCCGACGCTCCAAGAGAAAATTGGAGCAGGCGGTTTTTGGCCGTTTTCGGCCGCTGGGGGCCCTCGCCGGGCTTCGGGGGCTTCCAAAAACGACCCAGGACAAAAACCAGCCCCAGAGAAGTGGTCCGGACCTCTGGGTCACACTCGCCCTACCGTTGCCCCAGTCCGTTCCTGCGCATCCGCACAATCCGCACGCGCCCAGGAGGGCTCCCAGCCAAGCAGCAGCCTCCTCCTCCTCCTCCTCCTCCTCCTCCTCCTCCTCCTCCTCCTCCTCCTGCTCCTGCTCCTCCTCCTCCTCCTCCTCCTCCTCCTCCTCCTCCTCCTCCTCCTCCTCCTCCCTCCTCCTACCTCCTCCTCCCCTGCCTCCTCTCCTCCTCCTCCTCTCTCCTCCTCCTCCCCCTCCCTCCTCCTCCTGCTCCTCCTGCCCCTCCTGCTCCCCTGCTCCTCCTCCTCCTGAATGCCTGGGCGAATGGCGGTGCCTGGGCGAATGGCCCTCCCCGATATATCAGAAGTGGGGAGGGGGAGAGAGGCGCACAACTCGGGCCCGGCAGGCCCCCGGGCCTTGTGGGCCGGCCCCCAAAGGGCCCCGCTCAGGGGGTTCCCAAGGGTTGGGTCGGGCCTGCCCCCCATACAGGGGGGTTCTGGGCGAAAATTAAAAATAAAATTGAAAATATTCAAAAACTACCCCCCAACTTGTAAAAAATAATGGGAAAAACAAACAAACAAAAAAACGCCCCCAGCCTATGTTTGGACTTTGGGAATATCCCCCTGTAGCGGGACAGGCCCGACTTAACCCAAGGGGCCACTTTTCTGCGGCCCCTGCTGTCCCCCCCCAAGTATGAAGGGGCCCTGGGACACGCAAAGACATACACACAGATAACAGGATTCCCCATCCTTCCCTATAGCTTCTGGGTTCGGGCCTCCCCCCCATCTTCCCACGTTTTCCCACTCTTTCCCGGGAGTCGACGACAAATTGTGTCTGTGTGACTTTTCCCCCCTGGGGGAAGGGAGGGCGACGCAGCCAGGCGGGGCACCTGCGCGGGCGCAGGACGATCGCCGGATCACGGGGGAACTTGCGCGGGCACCGACGCGGGCACATCGCATGCGGGGGCACACTTACGCGGAAAGCCGTAGCGCTGGATTCCGATTTCCGCCGTCGCTCATCTCGACCCCTACCGACGGCCGACCCTGAGGCTCCTATGACGATAAATGTTCGTCTCGTACGAGCACCTTTATTGCCAAATTCAACATCGTTTTTCCTGGATCGACCTCTCGACATCTACTGCTCCGAAATTGCACATTTCGATTTCGCCCTATCCTAATCGCGCTGTCAAAATTGCAAACACATAGGAAGTGGAACGATGTGAACACACAGAGGTGGTCAGCTGAACCAATAAATGGCTGAGGTCGGTCCTGACAAGGACGGGGGGCCGGCCGGGAAACGCCGGGTGCCGGGTGCCGGGTGCCGGGTGCCGGGTGCCGGGTCGCCGGGTCGCCGGGTCGCCGGGTCGCCGGGTGCCGGGTGCCGGGTGCCGGGTGCCGGGTGCCGGGTGCCGGGTCGCCGGGTCGCCGGGTCGCCGGATGGCCGGGTCGCCGGGTCGCCGGGTGCCGGGTGCCGGGTGCCGGGTGCCGGGTCGCCGGGTCGCCGGGTGCCGGGTGCCGGGTGCCGGGTGCCGGGTTGCCGGGTCGCCGGGTCGCCGGGTCGCCTAGTGCCGGGTGCCGGGTGCCGGGTGCCGGGTGCCGGGTGCCGGGTGCTGGGTGCCGGGTGCCGGTCGCCGGGTCGCGGGGTCGCCGGGTCGCCGGGTGCCGGGTGCCGGGTGCCGGGGTCCGGGGTCCCGGGTCGCCGGGTCGCCGGGTCGCCGGGTCGCCGGGTCGCGGGTCGCCGGCTGCCGGGTGCCGGGTGCGAGGTGCCGGGTCGCCGGGTCGCCGGGTGCCGGGTGCCGGGTAGCCGGGTCGCCGGGTGCCGGGCGCTGGATGCCGGGTGCTGGGTGCCGGGTGCCGGGTTGCCGGGCCGGGTGCCGGGTCGCGGGGTGCTGGGTCGCCGGGTCGCCGGGCCGGGTCGCCGGGTGCCGGGTCGCCGGGTCGCGGGGCGCACGGACACGCTATCGCTCCAACGTTGGCCTCCTGTCCTCCTGTCCTCCTCCTCCTCCTCCTCCTCCTCCTCCTCCTCATTCCTCCTCCATCCTCCTCCTACCTCCTCCTCCTCCTCCTCCACCTCCTCCTCCTCCTCCTCCTCCTCCTCCTCCCCTCTCTCTGTCCTCCCTCATTCTACACACATGTTCCTCCTCCTCCTCCTCCTCCTACTGCTTCTACTACTTCTACTACTGTAGACTACTTTCTCCTCCACCTCCTCCTCCTTGTCCTCCTCCCTCCTCCTTCTCCTCTGGGGGGTGAGTTAGAAGATACGCGATGGCAACAAGTGGATGGCCGTCGTTTTCTTCTGAGGGTGATTCGGAGGATGTCGGTTTGATTGCAACATTGGTGCCGAGCCTTCGGGCCAATGACAGCACCCCAGCCGACGAAGCCGGTGTTACAGGGTTAGTCTCGGACGTTCGATGTCGTATCGAGTCTAAGGCGAGTGGTCAGACGTGGTCAACGGAATTCAAGGTTGAACGCGCCCAGGGGGGCCCTTCTGGGCCTCGGGGCTCGAAGAAACGGACCCGCGGTGCGAAATCGCGATTCACCTGGGGTCGAGAGTTTCCTGGTGCGCAGGTTGCACAAGATTGAACGGCTCAGGCGGTGTTAGAAACCACTTCCCACTCATTCCTCCACCTGCCTCTCTCCTTGCACCTACCCCTCCACTTCCTTTCGCGTGCTCCCAACACTGCCCCATCGATATCCCTCCGGCCATTCCCTCGCATCCTCATCCCCTCCATCTCTTCGCATTCCCCCTTCGCTTCGCTCATTCCGCCAGCGCGTCTCGCATCGCTGGGGTTGCCTGGTTGTGTGGGTTTGAGGCCACTCGGATGGCTCGTGGGGTCTCGTGGAAGGCTTCTCGGGGGCTTTTTGGAGGCAGGTGTTGGGCCTCATGGAGGCCTCCTGGGGATTTCCTGGGGGCCTCTTGGAGGCCTCTTGGGGCCTCTTTGGGCCCTTGGGGCCCTTATGGGGCGCCAGGCTCGGGTTTTCGGATCGCGTTCCCCGTCTTGGGGCCCTCTTCGGACCGTCCTGGGGGCCTCTTGGGCCTTCTTCGGGGCCCCTTGGGCCATTTTGGGCGCCTCCTGGGGGCCTCTTGGGCCGTCTGGAGGCGATTTTCGGGGCCTCGTGGGCCGTCTGGGAGAGACGAAGCGCCGAAATGTTGAGAAGGCTAAACATGTTCAAAAACAAACGGGAAGGAATGAATTTGGCCTGTCGGGGCCTTGTCGGAAGTGCTGTTGGAGGCGTCTTGGCGGCCTCTTGGGCCAATCGTGGGGCCATCTTGGGCATCGTGGGCCGATCTTTCGAGGACCTGAAGGCCTCTTGGACCGTCTTGGCGTTCCCTTGAGGACGCATTGGGCACCTCTTGGGCCGTCTTGGGGGCCTCCGGCATCTCTGACGGGCACCCGCCGGGGCCTTGCCGGGGACTTGCCGGGGCCTTGGCAGGGTACTTGCCGCGTCGGGGCCCCTAGGGGCCGCCACGCGCGCGCGAACTTGTCATATGGTTATTGTTACCGGGGATCTTAGCCCGTTGAGCCGACGAATAACATTTCTATATCCCCTTACCACTCCTTTCCATTCCTCCAGAAACTCGTCTCCCATTCCGTCCCGTCTCCTCCCGCCCCTTCCTGCCTCCTTTTCCTCCTCCTCCTCCTCCTCCTCCTCCTCCTCCTCCTCCTCCTCCTCCTCCTCCTCCTCGTCCTCATCCTCGTCGTCCTCCTCCTCCTCGTCCACGCTCCTCCACCTACCCTCCCTCCTCCTCCCCTCCTCTCCTCTCCGACTCCCCCTCCTCCTCCTCCCCCCACACCTTCTTTTCTCCTCCTCCTCTCCTCCTCCTCCTGCCGCCACCTCCTTCTTCCTCCTCCTCCTCCCTCCTTCTCCACCTCCCCTCCTCCTACCGCCCACATTTTGCTCAAGGAAACCCATGCTACTCAAGGACCCTACTGCAAACTCACGTGCCCACTACTTTGTGGCGATGGCTGTGACGCTTGAGAGCATGGGTGCTCTTCTTGACACTAAGTTCGAGGCGAACTTGGCACCGATCAGTGCACAGCTTACGAAGTTGGAGGGGCGGCCAGTGCCCGCGACCCCCCCAAGTCAGGAGGCCGTGCAGGCCATGGTGCAGGAAGCGGGCGGGTGTCGCAAAGACATAAGCCGCGCCGACTACCGCAACCTGATCGTGAACGCGCAGAACAAAGGCCGGCGCAACTCTACCCGCCCAGGAGCCCCTGTTCCTTTGGCCACGACTGGAGTCCAAGGAGGGTGGGACCAGACCGCGCAGCACTACTTGGAGGAGGCGGTTCGCAAAGGGCCCACTCCGCGCGGCAAGAGGAAGAGACGAGGGCCCAGCGACTCCAGCGAGGACGACCACGAGCAGACGGAGAAGCAGGAGCGAAAGGAGGCGCTGACCGCGGCGCTGGCAAGGGCGACAGCGGCGGAGGCGAAGGTGGAGTCCTTGACCCGCCGCCTGAAGGAGCTCGAGGGCGTGGACGAGGCTGGTTGGGGGGCACCAACCATACACGGAAACCTAAACAACCCCGGGCGGGAAACGCGAAACGTTTGGAGTTTGGACCACCAGCCAAGCCATGCTGGAACGGGACCCGCAGTGCCTCGCAGGCGCTGCTTTGATAAAGAACACCCTGCCACAAACGCATGTTATCTGTCAAAAATCATAGCGAAAACCTTGAGTTGCTAAGAGACCATCGGCGCGGAGGCGCCAGCAGGAGTGAGCGGTCCTACCGTTCGGCGCGCCACGTGGACTCGTGGTCATTGGAAACCTTGTCGGCCTTGAGCCAGCGTGGCTACGGACGATGATGAGGAGGACGATGATGATGACGATGACGATGATGAACACGATGGCGGTGGCCCCAGTTCCGGCGATGGGATAGGGCATTCGCGCGTATGGTTGGTTCCCCCGACAGTGGAACAAGGGGCTCTTGGAAGAGAACGCCAAGCTGCGCTTGTTCTGGGAGAGCTGCCAAAGCCCCGACTGCCCCCAGTACTCGGACGACTCTGACGACGAGTGAGCGCCCCGTTGGTCCGGTTGGCCCGGTCCTGCGCGTCCTCCTCCTTCCACCTCGCCCCTCCGCTCTCCTCCCTCCCCTCCCCCCCCCTCCCTCCCTCCCTCCCTCCCCCCTCCCCTTCCCCCTCCCTCCCTCCCTCCCTCCCTTCTCCCTCCGTCCTCTTCCCTCCTTCTTCTCTCCTCCCTCCCTTTCTCCTCCCCCCTCCCTCCTCCGTCCTTCTTCCTCTCTCCTCCTTCCCCCCTTCTCCTTCCTCCCTCCCCCCTCCCTCCTCCTTCCTCCCTCCCTCCCTCCAGCCTCATTTCTTTCCTCCGGCCTCCGCCCTCCGCCTTCCTCCTCCTCCACAATTACTCAATGCGAATACTACTCTCCCTCTTCCCCTGATGGCGCCCTGGGAATTTTCGACCCCCCCCGCGTAATGTTTTTTGTGCACACAGGATTCCCGGGAGTTGGGTTTTCGCTTGCGTTTTTGTTCAAAATGCTGCTCTCGCTGAGGCGCCGGCCTCATTTCTGCCCCCGAATCGTTCCGAATCGTGCTCCCGCTGCAGCGTGGGCCTCATTTACGGATCGGCGTTTTGCCTCCGTCGTTCAGGATGGCGTTCTCGCCCCAGCGCGGGCTTCTTTCTCGCGCGCCCATCCGCCCGCCACCACCGCGCCGCACCGCGCCCCGCCCCGCCGCATGCGCGCCCACCGCCACTTCCACCCACCGCGCGCGCGCACGCACGCACGCGCACCACCACCGCGCACCGCCACCACCACCGCACTACCCCACCCACCACCACCACGCTACGCCGCGACACGCCACATCACACGCGCGCGCGCACAGACACACACGCACGCACGCACGCACGCACGCACGCGCGCACGCACGCACGCACGCACGCACGCACGCACACACACACACACACACATACACACGCACACGCATACGCACACACACACACACACAGACACACACACACACACACACACACACCACCACCGCCACCACCACCACCACCACCACCACCACCGCCATCACGCACGTACGCACCTGGCCCACCACCAAACCAGGTTTGCCAAACCACCAAGACGCCACACCACGTCACACCACAACACACGCGCACACACGCACACACACATACACACCACCACCACCACCACCACAACAACCACAACCACGCACACACGCACGCACGCACGCGCACCACCACCCACTACGCACACGCGCGCGGAGCCACAGGTCCGCTACGACACGCGTCCGCGGATAGAGAAAATCAGCGCTATGGTAATTGGAGGGAGGGGTGCGATGTCAGATGTTGACGCGAGCGCACCTAACTTGTCCTCCTCCTCCTCCTCCTCCTCCTCCCTCCGCCTGCTCTCCCCCCTCACCAACGCAATGATTTGCCTCGTCGTGTTTTTCTTGTCCCGATAATTGTTTGTTTGCCCCCCTTGCCCCAATTAAGAAATTAAGTTGTTAAGTCGTTGCCGCCCCCTCCAGAATCGGACCCCTTCCTCCCGAGCCTGTTCCCTCCCTCCACCCGCCCCCTCCTTCCCGAGCCTCTTCCTGCTCTGTCCCTCCCTCCCCCTTGCTCCTCCCGCTCCCCCCTCTGCCACGTAAATATTATTTGCCCGTCGCCCCCCGCCCCCTCCCCTCCCACCTCCTCCTCCTCCTCCCCCGCCTCCTCCTCCTCCTCCTCCTCCTCCTCCTCCTCCTCCTCCTCCTCCTCCTCCTCCTCCTCTTCCCCGCCGTACCTCCCACTTCCTCCTGTCCTGTTGGTCGGGTCCGGCGCGCCCTCCTCTCTCCCCCCTCCTGTCTCCCCCCCCCTTCCTTCCCTCCCTCCCTCCTCCCTCCTTCCCTCCCTCTCCCTCCGCCCTCCTCCCTCCTCCCTTCCTCCCTCCTCTGTCCTCCCTCCTCCCTCCTCCCTCCCTCCTCCCCCCTGTCTCCCCCCTCCTCCTTCCACTTCTTTCTTCCCTCCCGCCCTCTTCCCTCCCTCCCTCCCTCCTGCCTCCTCTTTTCCCGATCATTGTGTGTGTGTGTGTGTGTGTGTGCGTGCGTGCGTGTGTTTGTGTGTGTGTGTTTGTGTGGTGTTTTTATATGTGTCTTGTGTGGCGGTGTGCGTTGTGCGTAGTGCGGTGCGTTGCGTTGTGGTGTCGTGTGTGTGTGTGTGCGTGTTGCGTTTTTTGTGCGTCGTTCGTGTGCGTGTGCGTGTGTGTGCGCGTGAGCGTTGCGTGTGCGTGTGCGTGCGTAGTGTGTGTGTGTGGTGTGTGTGTGTGTGTCTTGGTCCCCTTGCCCCAATTAAAAAATTAAGTTTTTAAACTGTTCCCGCCCCCTCCAGAATCGGATCCCTTCCTCCCGAGCCTGTTCCTTCCCTCCACCCGCTCCCTCTTTCCCGAGCCTTTTCCCGCTCCGCCCCCCCCTCCCTCCCCCTTCCTCCCGCCCCCCCCCCCCCGGGACGCCAGCGTGGCCGGCCGAAAGCGCGGCCGCCACCACAGGAGGAGAAAACGTCATCCTCGTCATCATACGGGCTGCGCTCTCTGACCCGGCCCCTCCCTCACCCTACCTTCGCCGCCGGAGATCGCAAAAGAAAGTGCGAGGACGGAGCCGGGGCCCCCCCGGGGATGCGAGGTTCCCCAGGGTTCCCTGGGGTTTCCTGGAGTTCTTGCTTCAGGCATTCTCCGGTTCGACTTGGCACGGACGAGCTGGACCTGTGGGACCTGCCTGACCTGTGATACCTGTGGGACCTGCCGGACCTGTGGGACCCGTGGGCTCTGCCGGACCTGTGGGACTTGCTGGACTTGTGGGACCCGTGGGGCCTGCCGGACCAGTGATGCTTGTGGGACCTGATGGACCTGTGGGACCAATGAGACTTGCGGGACCTGTGGGACCCGTGGGGCCTGCTGGACTTGTGCGACCTGTGAACACCACCAGTATCGTCGATCTCAGCATCAAGATCACCATCATCACCCCCAACAGCATCATCATCACTGCCATCATCATCGCCGGTGTTATCGTCATCTTCGTAAGCAATACATCACCATCTTTTTGAACATCAGCATCATCGTCGCTGTTCCCATAAGATACGCCCTGTGGCCGCCACGTTACTGATCAAGTCTTGGCCTGCGCACCACGCGCGCCGAGGTTTCGCTACCTACGTCCAGAGCCCGTGCGAATAGCGGATATGGCAAGTGACGCCGGGGTGGACTTCTCTTTCAGAACGTTGATGCACCCGCTACCAACGGCTGCGTTTGAAGTCCTGGCACGCGTCTTGTCGTGCGTGCCGAGGGAGTTGGCCCCGCCATTTGTGAAGGCTTGTTTGCGCCAGAACCACAACGTTGAAGCCAGAGAGAACATTATCAATAGTGTTTTGTGGAAGCTGCGATCGCATGTTGGAGTTGGATGTGCTTACGACTACGACCTGAACAACCCAGTGTTGAAGGAGATGCAAGCTGCGTGCCTAGAATCGGAGACAGTATGTCTCCCATCTACACACGGGTGGTGCCCAGAATGTCAAACAACGGAGCTGGTGAAGCAGACAGGCAGAAGCAGAGGCAGCATTGCGGCAAATTGGAAAGAAGGGAACGCAGATGCCAGGTCGTGCGAGTTTCGTTTCCGAGTGTACACTCTCGGAGCAGGTGTTCAATTCTGCACTTTCCGTGAGGAGCACTGCCCGTCCTGCAAGCATTATTTCATTGGCAATTGGAAATACAAGAAAAATGCAGGCAGCGGCGGTCGTGCAAATTTCGGCAAGATGACTGATATCACCACCGTGGTCACGCAAACTGCTTTGCCATATGTTGTGGTGCCCCGTGAGAAAGCATGGTACGCTGTCGACCTACAGCTGCTGCAGTTCATCACTGATGACTTGCACCATGGCGGCGGCACGTTCACCTCCGCAATCCACGTGTGGGCGGGTAAGCATCCTGAGCAGGCGCAGCAAAACCTCATTCTGGACGAGGATATGACACAGACGTGCCACACGCGTGTGCGTCTGGAGGACGCGTGGTACTTGCACAACGCCATCCGTTTGGCAGGTGCCGGCGCTAGGGGCATTGGGTGGTCGTTCACGCCAGACGGCATAGAAAGCGGCCTTGCGAGCATCGCGGCATGTGTGCGTCAGGCGCACTTAACGCGTGTCGCAGAACACGTGCGGACGTGTCCGAAATGCGTCGGCAAGCTTGTCGTTTTGCTTGATGGCAAGCACGGCGCCCGTCGATTCATTTGCGGCGGTTTGGAGGGGTATGAACCCATGCAGGGTCTGGAACTGGAGCTGCACACAGGCTGCCAACGAAATGCCCCAACGAATCAGTTCTTCTGTAAATGGTGCCGGCCGTCGACCATAGAGCAAGCGCGTATGATCCCCCAGGAGAAGATCTTGGGGATCGCTGCTCCCGGATCGGCGTCCAGCGGCGACTCAGCGCTGCGCTACGTGGTGCGATGTCACGACCCCGACTTGCCCGAGCGGCCCTTCGAGGCGCACTTACCGCGAGCCCAGGTGCACAAGGAACTGTTGGCGGAATTCGAGAAGTCGCTGCTTCGGAACAGAGGGGACCACGGCAACAAGAAGACACGCCCCGCGTGGATGAAGGGGGCCCGGCAACTTTCGCGCTGGCTGACGAAGCAGTCGTCGGCTTGCGGGCCGCCCAGCTCGGTCGGGGCGAGTCGTGGCGCAGACGCCCAGAGAGGAGGCAAGGAGGCTCAGCGCGGACCCGCTGCTAAGGTTCGAGCCCCGACGACTGGCGGGGCAGCGAGCAAGCGGGGCAAGGCTGCGGGCACTTCGCGCCGAGTAAGAAGAGCTGGCGTCGGCAGAGGCCCGGCCGCCACAGCGCCGAGGCAGTCAGCTCACGCCAAGTCGACGAAGCGGCCGGCGGCGGCCGACGTGAGCAGCGACGCCAGCAAGTTCCGCTCATTGAGTAGCCGCTGCAGGGGGTGGCTAGCCCTGGACGACAAGCAGGAGGAATCCATCCAGGCGTGCGGCGTTGACAAACTCCACGGAAGCAACAGAGTCAGACGTTGCACTGGCGGCGTCGTGACAGCAGTGACATCGTGCGGCTTGTTGGTGGACTGGATGGAGCTCTTCCGAGGCGAGTCCATCGAGCTGGCGTATGCGTTCGCGCTGCGGCTTCACAAGGACAGGCGGCGACGCCTGAGGTTCTGCCCATGCCGGCCGCCCCCCCTCCAAATCGGCAGGCGTCGAGAGAAAAGGGGGGCGGTGGCGCGGTGGGGGGGGCGCGGGGGGGGGGGGGGGGGGGGTCGGAGGGGGGGGATAAGGTCGAAGCAAGGCGACAAGAAGGGATAGGGATAGCAGAGGTATGGAAGAGAGGATGAGATATAGAGAGGGAAAGACCGAGAGGGCCGGACGAGGTGCTGGCAGGTATGTATATAATTTATAGAGAGAGAGAGAGAGAGAGAGCAGAGAGAGAGAGAAAAGTCTGAATGAGAGGAGAGAGAGAGAGCGAGAGAGAGAGAGAGAGAGAAAAAAAATAAAAAAAAGAAAGAAAGAGAGAAAGAGAGAGGAGAGAGAGATATCGATATGTATATATACATATATATTATATATATATATAATATATATAAATATATATATGAGAGAGAGAGAGAGAGAGAGAGGAGAACGAGAGAGAGGAGAGAGCGAAACAAAAAACAAGAGAGAGAGAGAGAGAGAGAGAGACAGAGAGAGAGAGAGAGGAGAGAGAGAGAGAAACAAAAAAAAAAGTGGCCAGAGAGAGAGAGAGAGAGAGAGAAGAGGAAAGAGAGAGAGAGAGAGAGAGAGGAGAGAGAGAGAGAGATTGAGAGAGAGAAAGAGGGAAGAGAGAGAGAGAGAGAGAGAGAGAGAGAGAGAGAGAGAGAGAGAGAGAGGAGAGACGAGAGACGAGAGACGTGAGACGAGAGACGAGAGACGAGAGACGAGAGAGAGGAGAGCGAGAGTGAGACTAAGGGCCCCCCTTTCGGGGGTGGGCGGGGCGGGGTCTGAGCAGAGCGGGCAGGCGCCGGCGTCCACTGAACAGGATGCCCGCGAGCTGGGCTTCGTCATTGCGGCTCTGGGATACGATCATGCTTGCAAGCTCTTGTCGCTTGCCCGGGTGAAGAAAGAAGATTACTTGCCGTGGACGCGGTCTTTCGTGGGCGAAGTGCGCATGGTGTTGGACCGGTTCCACCGAGACAACCACACGTGGTGCTTGAACAAGATGCCAGAGGTGGACCCCCTGAGGCCGGAGAACGAGAAGTTATTAGAAGGTAAAAACACAGAGGCATGTGAACAACTAAATTCATGGATTAGCGGCAGGACCAGGAACGGTCTCGAGATGACGCGCGGGCACTTCCAGATGCATTGGTGGATTCTTTTCGATGCTCACAACCAGTGGCTCGAGCGGGAAGCGGCGTGCAAGCGCGGACGTCTCGAGCGCAAGACGAGTAAAGCAGCTGAGCTGGGAGTTGGCAAGCCGCCGTCTTCTCGCATAAATCAAGGGTATAAAGAAACGCCCCTACCCTGGTTTACAAGGGGCTGTGCGCTGAAACTCCTGTCGGCTGACAGGGTAAACCCTGCGTGATGCGCCGCGTCCTGGCGGCTCTAGGTTTTGGGGGTTCCCGGGAGGTTTACAGACCGCGCACTTGCAACCCAGGGTAGGGTCTTTTTTTTGCCCTCAAATACAGGCGTTGCCTGCGCAGTAAGTTGCGCATGATGCCGCGTATGCCAGCCAATCCGTCAGAGACTGTGACGGGACCTTGGACCTTAGATGCACTTGCGGCACATTGCGCTCAGAACTGGAACTGTAGACTTGGAGGTGGGCCCAGAGCATCCAACAAACCATCTGGTTATCGCCATCACAGCGCGCCTGCGCCCAGTCCTTCAGCATCGCCATCATATTCGTCATCCGGTTCGTTGCGACGGAATGGGCCTGCATTGTTTGATTTTTGCCGCGGGTACTTCGCCGTCCCGCTGACCTGGTCTGGGGGGGAATATGAAGGAGAAAACGCATCAAGGAGCTGGCGTGGGTGGCCCCCCCCCCACCCCACCCCACCCCCGCCCCCCCGAACCGCCCCCCACCCACCCTGAAGGTCGCGCTGGGCCGTAGACCCGCGAGGCCGAGATCGCCGCCGAGAGAAGCAGCCAGGGGTCTTCGAGATCGCCGCGCGCCCAGCGGCAGGGGGGAATTAGAAAGTGAAGGGGCTGGGGAAGGCGGCGGGAAAGAGTGGGGGAATCTCAGAGCGAAAAAACCTTCAGCGCAAGCAGCACTGTAGCGCTTCAGACATTCGATCAAACAGCGACGTCAGCACTAGCAGCGCCGTCGGATCCGCGGGCACAATGTCTTCGGCATCACAGGTTGCCATCATCATGTCGCCAATCAATCGACGCAGGAATCCGCATCAAAGTCACCATCGGTCTGGCGTCGACGTCGACGTCGACGTCGCCATCTGCCTCGGCATGGGGTTACGTCGCAAGAGAGTGCATCGGCGTCAACGCCACCGGGGGTGCGCACAGAAGCACACGCATCACCGCCATCACCGTGGATCTCAACAGCAACACCAGTATCAAACTGTCGTGGACCTCCCAGGGGGGCGCTGCACGGCGCCGCGCACCCAGAAACCTTCAGCGTGAATGTCAACATCTACCATGCAGCGGCTCGCGCTCAGCATGATGTTTGGCTTGGCCTTCAGTGGGGCCTACGTTGCAGCAGCTCCGAATGCCCGCCGTTCAGGGCGCGGCGCTGATGCGTGCCAGCAGGCTCCCGCATTGACGAAAGGAGAGATTCGGACTGTGTACCGGATCTTGGAGAGCCACAACCCATTCCCCGAGCAGGCAGTGCGGCGGGCAACCCCGCTCATGTGGGCTGTGGCTTCGGCCTTGGGACAAGCGACCTCACTGCATGCGTCGTGCGTGTACGTCCACCTCATGATTCTGGTGGCCACAACGCTCGGGGCAGTCCAGATCAAGTACGGTGGAATACTATCTCGACATTGCAATCTGCTCATGCTCCAACATGGCCAACCTGGGGATGGCAAGTCGGTTGCGCTGTGGTTGGACGTACAAGTGCTGGCGTTCTTCGACATGATACGGGAGAGGCGCGCCAAGAGAAAGCACGACGAGGCCTGCCAGAAGCACAGGGACGACCCAGAGAACCACCCAGAGCCAGCGAAAAAAGAACACGTTAAAGACACCATCTTCAACAAGGGGACCTTCATCGGCCTCGGGAATTTCATGCAGGCGCAGGGGGAGACAGCATTTCTTGCTCTACACGAGGGGAAGACATGGTTACCGCAAACCTTCGACAACGGCCCAGGCGGCGGCATCGACGACCTGAACCAAATTCACGATCATGACATGTACAAGAACCATCCTGGGAATTCGCAGAGCCGATTCCTAGTGCGAAACCCGCACTTGTGCGGAGCGGTCATGATGCACATCGAAGAACTGTACGACCAGGCGCAGAAGCCCGACACGACCGCGGGCATGATGCGTTTCTTGATTGGCCACTTCCCAGCTGTTGTTAACAAAATCCGTCCAGATGTGCCGCCATCTCAAATTACGCGCCTCCTGCAGGACGACCCGGACTACTTCAACGACCTTGACTACGACGGCGTCGTAACCGCCATTGGCAAGATCATGCTGGTGGCATCGGCGCTTTATGTGCGAGGCGTAGAGCGTGCGGACGAGAAAGACAACAACAGGTACTCCAGGGTGCGGGGGACGCACTTCCTGCCGTGGAAACCAGAAGTGAAGGACCACTTCCGCAAGCAATTTAACAGGGCAGCGGACTACGTACGGGAGGAGGCACGCGCGTCTAAAGGCGCAGAGGAGAACAGCGAGTATGCCGCTGCGCGGAAGGACATGACGAGAACGCTCCAGTTCATCCCCCCGGTGGACATTGGGGAGAAGGTCATCGACTATTTGTTGAAGAAGGCTGGGAAGACGTCGGAGATGGTCAAAGAGATGACAGGCGAGGATATCGCGACGTGCCTCGGGAAAGGCACCGTGCCCCATGACTTCGTTGACTCTGTGGACGCGACCGCGATCGCCCCAGAGATGCACGCCGCTTCGCGGGGGACACGGCCGGATCGAATGTCTGTCTGTTTCCTCTCCTCCAGCCCCTCCCCCCTCTTCTCCTCATCCGCCACCTCCTCCACATCCTGCTTCTGCTCCTCTTCGCCCTCGTCCATTTTCTGAAAGCTCTCATGGGGCATTCTAGGGCCGTCTTGGGGCGGTCTTGTGGTACTCTTTGATTGTCCTTGGAGGCCCCCTAGTTCCTTGTCGGGGCTTCTAGGGGTGAAGCCGAATTTGGCTTTCTGGGGCTGCGCTTGGTCGTCTCTGGGGTCGTCTTGTTCCCGTCTTGGGGGCCTCTCGCCTCTCGGGGCCCGCTGAGGCTGTCCAGGGCCCCATCCAGAGGCCTTCCTGTGCCCACTAGAGGCCGCTTTGCGGTTGTCCTAATTAAGGCATCGCGGAAATCTTGGGACGCCCCGGGGCCCCCGCGGAACGGTGCCCGAAGGGGTGGGCGGATTGCAGGCCCTTCTGTGGACGTGGCGGTAGCGTTGGGGGACTGGTTCTCGGGCAACTTTCGCATGAGTACTGATGCGAGGCAAACGGCGCAGACGTTCATGCAGGAGCGCGCCAAGCTAGCAGCCATGCCTCCTGCCACGCTGGCGTCCATCGAAAAGATTGTCAGCCCATCGGTGTGCGCGAGGGTGAACCTCATGTCGACCCTCCGCAACGTCGCCAAGAATTGGGACATGAAGGCCTTCGCCCAGAATCCATGCACGACAGGGGTACAGATCCACGCCGTGCACGTGGACCTCATCATCTTAACCATGATGGGTTTCCTGGCAGTGGGCCCTGGACGCGCGGGCCTCGCAGCGTACGCGCAGGACAACGAGAACTTCGTCAGGGCGGCCAACAGGATGATGGACTGGGACCCGGACGTCTCCCTCGAGGAGTTGAGGCAGCTCGTGCCGCAAGGTGCTGACGACCGGGAGGAGGGCGACCAAGCGGTTGCAGACAGGCTCCGTTGCGAGTGTCAATCCTGACCGTTATCTGCATCCTGATTCCATGTGTGTGTTTGGGAATTCGGCGTCTTGGCCCTTGCGCCGCCTTCTCAACGCGCACCGTGCCAAGTAGAAACTGAAACACGAACATTGCCAACGTGGGAAATGTTCATCCATGCAGAGGAAACCCAACAGCAAATGATCAGGATAACGCGCAGGATTGGCAAACGTAGGCTCTGCCACGGTTTGAAGGACCTTTTAGACGGCAAGGAAGTGGACTTCGTGGCGCTGCAGGCGGTGGAAGCGCCCTGCATCGAGAATGTACCGAAAGAGCCCATCCCCGCGTCCCAGGTCTCTGCAGAGCCGCCCAGGGGAGCCGCGGGGTCTGCGGCGCACAACGCACCAGCGCACGGGGTGGGCGGGCTGACCCAATCCGCGCCTGCCGGCAACGAGGCCGAGGGCGCAGAGGCGCCGCCGCAGAAAAAGCTACGCGTCGAGCCGCCCTTGCAGCAGGAGGACTTCAAGAAGGATGCCGGCATCGTGAAGAAGGTGTTGCTGTCGGCGATGCAGTCGACGCAGGATCCGTACAAGCTGCCGAAGAACGTGAATTCTTTCAATGGCAACTCCGACGCCATCGAAGCGGCGATTCGCCTGGCGTTCCGCTTCATGGTGTCGGCTGGCCTGGCCGCGTGGAATCCAGCTGAAGGTAAAGGCGTTTCCATTCGGAGCCCGCCCCCCGAGAACGCCGAGGACGTTTACAAGGAGCTCCAGGAGAGGCTCAGTTTGTCAGCCAAAGTCCTGCGCAAGCTGCAGGAATCCATGGGCGTGAAGACCGAGGCAAACGAGTTCAACTTCGAGGAGTTCAAGCGCGTGAGCGCGCTGCTCGGCGACAGCCTGCAGACGGCGTGAGCGCGCGCAGGATAGGTAAGTAGACCAGGGTGCCTCGGTCCAGAAGCAGTGCACACGCAGATTAGTTATATTTTCAAGCTCCGCGCAGCTTCTAGGGAATGCCGCTGGGGCTGGCGGGGGCCCAAAGGCGAAGTGCTCCCCAGACGCGCGGCGAGTGCCGTGGGGAAGCGCGCGTGAGCACGCGGCAGCCCGAAGACGGCCCAAGATGGCCGCAAAACGGTCCAAGATGGCCACAAGACAAGCCGAGAATGCCGGGTGCCAGGTGCCGGGTGCCTCGCCGGGTGCTGGGTGCCGGGTGCCGGGTCGCCGGGTCGCCGGGTCGCCGGGTCGCCAGGTGCCGGGTGCTGGGTGCCGGGTGCCGGGTGCCGGGTGCCGGGTCGCCGGGTGCCGCGGATGCCGCGCGGGTGCTGGGTGCCGGGTCGCCGGGTGCCGGGTGCCGGGTCGCTGCCAAGACGCCGGGTCGCCGGGTGCCGGGTGCCGGGTGGCCAGCAGGTGCCGAGTGCGGGTGCCGGGTGCCGGGTGCCGGGTGCCGGGTGCCGGGTGCCGGGTGCCGGGTGCCGGGTGCCGGGTGCCGGGTGCCGGGTGCCGGGTCGCCGGGTCGCCGGGTCGCCGGGTGCCGGGTGCCGGGTGCCGGGTCCCGGTGCCAGGTGCCGGGGGCCCGGGGGCCGGGGGCCGGGTGCCGGGTGCCGGGTGCCGGGTGCCGGGTGCCGGGTGCCCGGTGCCGGGTGCCGGGTGCCGGGTGCCGGGGTCGCCGGGTGCCGGGTGCCGGGTGCGGGGGGCCGGTTGCCGGGTCGCCGGGTGCCGGGTGCCAGGTGCCGGGTGCCGGGTGCCGGGTGCCGGGTGCCGGGTGCCGGGTGCCGGTCGCCAGGTCCGCCGGGTGCCGGGTGCCGCCGGTGCCAGGTTGCCGGTCTGGCCAGCCGGTGCCGAGTGCTGGGTGCTGGGTGCCGGGTGCCGGGGGCCGGTGCCGGGTGGGTGCCGGGTGCCGGGTGCCGGGTGCCGGGTTGCCGGGTGCCGGTGCCGGGTGCCGGGTGCCGGGTACGGGTCGCCGGGTCGCCGGGTGCCGGGTGCCGGGTGCCGGTGCCGGGTGGCCGGGTGCCGGGTGGGCCGGTGCCGGGGCCGGGGGCCGGGGGCTTGGGGGCCGGGGGCCGGGGGCCGGGTGCCGGTGCCGGTTGCCGGGTGCCTGGGTGCCGGGTGCCGTGTGCGGGGCGCGGGGTGCGGGGTGCGGGTTCCCCGGTGCCGGTGCCGGGTGCCGGTTGTGCCGGTGCCGACCGGGTGCCGGGTGCAGGGGGCCGGGTCGCCGGTGCCGGGTGCCGGGGGTGTCGGGTGCCGGGGCGGGTGTGCCGGGTGCCGGGTGCCAGGTCGCCGGGTGCCGGGTGCCGGGTGCCAGGTGCCGGGTGCCGGGTGCCGGGTCGCTGGGTGCGGGTGCCGGGTGCCGGGTGCCGGAGTGCCGGGTGCCGGGTGCCGGGTGCCGGGTGCCGGGTGCCTGGGTTGCCGGGTCGCCGGGTCGCCGGGTGCCGGGTGCCGGGTGCCCAGGTGCCGGGTGCCGGTGCCGGGTGCCGGTGCCGGGTGCCGGGTGCCGGGTGCCGGGTGCCGGGTGCCGGGTGCCGGGTGCCGGGTGCCGGGTGCCGGGTGCCGGGTCGCCGGGTCGCCGGGTGCCGGGTGCCGGGTGCCGGGTGCCGGGTGCCGGGTGCCGGGTCGCCGGGTGCCGGGTCGCCGGATGCCGGGTCGCCGGGTGCCGGGTGCCGGGTGCCGGGTGCCGGGTGCCGCCGGTGCCGGGTCGCCGGGTCGCCGGGTGCCGGGTGCCGGGTGCCGGGTGCCGGGTGCCGGGTGCCGGGTGCCGGGTGCCGGGTCGCCGGGTCGCCGGGTGCCGGGTGCCGGGTGCCGGGTGCCGGGTGCCGGGTCGCCGGGTCGCCGGGTCGCCGGGTGCCAGGTGCCGGGTGCCGGGTGCCGGGTGCCGGGTGCCGGGTGCCGGGTGCCGGGTGCCGGGTGCCGGGTGCCGGGTCGCTGCCGGGTCGCTGGCCCTTGTCAAGACCTCTCTGAGAATAATTATTGTTCTCATACGCGCCCCTCCGAGGGAATAGAGCTCAGAGGCGATTAGTGCGTACGCGCGGCCGCGCGGCCCCGCGGGCTTCGGCGTTGCCATCGTATCGGGTTCCAACTTCGCCCTGAACATCCCGTTTGGCAGCGCCAGAGCCCATTGGGACAACCGGCTTGCCGCGCACGCGCCGGTACCAGCGCTGCGTGACGTTCGGCTTGGGCATCGTCTCCCAAGTGCCCCCGAACATTGCCAGAGCTCTTACCCCAACGTGGCCGGCGACGGCGGGCCCCAGTTTACCTCCCACCTCTCCTTGAGCGTTGCCTTCCACATCACGCTGAGCAGCATCGCCAGTGCCTGCTGCTGAGGCTCACCCTTTTCGCACAAGCAGATCCTGGCGCTGTAGTAATGGCGCTTCGTTATTGTATACAGCTGATCACAGTCCCGCACGCGCGAATCCCAGCAATGTGATTGATGACATCGTGCTCCGACTTCACCTCCCGCGGGGCCGCTGGGCAACAACGCTGTCCACTGCCGTATTTCGCTTTCCTGCACGCAGTGACCCCAGCGTTATGGCTAATGAAATGGGGTCTCAGTGTGGATTGCCGCTGATATCTGCTTGCGACAAGTGAAATGAGGTCTCACCGACAAGTGCCAGAGCTCGCTGCCTCTGATTGCGGGTTCGCCTCCCGCGCTTCTCCAATTACGCGTGGCCGGGAAGAAATAGAACCCCCCAAGAGGGTACGATCGAAGACGAAGAGGGCGGGAATCCAGGGTTTGGGATATGCATAGTGAATGACACGCGGGCAGATAGGAGCGAGCAGTTTTAGAATGATTGTTGTTGTTGTTGTTGCTGCTGCTGCTGTTGTTGTTGTTGTTGTTGTTGTTGTTGTTTTTGTTGTTGTTGTTGAATTCTCATTTCTGAAGAATAATTATTGTTGATCCCCCCCCACCGGTGCATATTGTTTTTTCTTCAAAGTGTGCCCCTCGACGCTCGCACCCTGTTTTTTGACAGGGAAAGTCTTCCTGTTCAAACTGGGCCCCTGGCTCCCCGGTTACAGCAACAACGGCTCCCGCCTGAGACTTCCTTGCAATTTAGCCAGGACCCCCGCTCCCGCCCGAGACTTCCTCACATTTTATTCAGGAATCGCGCTCTCGCTGGGGACTTCCGTACAATTCATGCAGGAATCGCTCTCCCGGCGCTCTGGAGTCGCGCTTTCGCTGGAGACGTGTTTGCAACTTGCTGAAGAATGGCCTTGCGTTGGAATGTCCTGCAATTTGCCCAAACGCCGCGCTCCCGACACCCAGGCACCCAGGAGTCGCGCCCGTTGCGGTCCCATGTGCATGCCCTTCGTGGCCCCGCTGTCGCCATTTGCGTCCCCCGCGCTGTCCTACGTGGCCCAGTTGCTACCCTCAGTGGCCCCATAGTTGCCTTTTGTGGCTCCACATTATCTGCATTTCGTGGCCCCCGCTCGTTCGCGCTCTTCGTGGCCCCATACGCATTCCCTTCGTGTCCCCGCTGTCGCCCTTCGTGGCCTACTTCGTGCCCTTCGTGGCCCTGCTGTCGTTCTCTCTCGCTCTCGCTTTCGCTCGTCGTCGCCGTCGTCGTCGTCGCCGTCGTCTTCGACGTCGTCGTCGTCGTCGTCGTCGTCGTGGTCGGTCCCCTGTCCGTCCCTCTTGGGGTCGGGTCGACGGTCCGCGGCCGCCCCGCCGATCAGCGCTGCCGCTGGCCAGGCCGACGGTCCGCGGCCGCCCCGCCGCTTGCCGGGGCCCGGCCTGCAGGGAAGAAAGGTATACCCCCCAAAAGGGGTTCGATCGAAGACGAAGAGAGCGGATATCGAGGGTTTGGGAAATACGCGTTATTTGACACTCGAGCATATAAAGGGCTAAAAGTCTTAAAATCATTGTTGTTGTCGTTGTTGTTGTTGTTGTTGTTGTTGTTGTCGTTGTCGTTGTCGTTGTCGTTGTCGTTGTCGTTGTCGTTGTCGTTATCGTTGTTGTTGTTGTTGCTGTTGTTGTTGTTGCTGTAGTTGAATATTCATTTCTACATAATGATTATTTGCTGATCTCCGGAAACGGTTCCGCGCGCTCTCGCCTCGACGTTGGCTACATTTTCTCTGAAAGTGAGGCTCCCGCTCAAGCGTTGGTTTGAGCCGAAATGTGGGCCCTTGGAGGCCCAGCTACGACGACAACGGCTCCCGCTCGATACTCCCTCAAAGTGTACCCCGAGACACCCTGGCCAGAGAGGCCCCCGAACTCAGGAACGGCGCTCTCCCACGAGACTTCCTCGCAATTCAATTAAGTTGGCGGAGGCCCAGCCACGTCGACAACGGCTCCTGCTCGATATTTCCTCACGATTTACTTCGAGAGCCCCTGGCCAAGAAGGCCCCCGAACTCAGGAGTGGCGCTCTCGCTCGAGACTTTCCCGTAATTCAGGCAAGTTGGTGGAGGCCCGGATGGCGACAAAGGGCTCCCATTCGATATTTCTCCATAGGTATTTCGAGAGCTCCTGGCCAGAGAGGCCCCCGAACTCAGGAACGGCGCTCTCGCTTGAGATTTCTTCGCGCTTCAGTCAGTGAGTGGCCGACAAGGAAGAGATTCCCCCCGCTATGGGGGAGCAATCGAAGACGACGTGGGCGGGGATCGAGGGTTGGGGCATACGGAATACAAGACACGCGTGCCAGTAACAACGAACAGTTTTAAAATTACCCCAGTGCGACCCCACCTAGGAGTTGGAGCCCCTAGGAAAGCAGCATGAGTAGTAACGGTAAACGCCGTCATCCTCCTTCTCCTCATCGTCGCAGTTGATTTAGCTTTTGCTTGTTTTTGCTTTTGCTTGGTTTTGCTTTTGCTTTGCCTTCGCACACACACACTCATGTGTTTGCATTCGGTCACTGGGTGGGCTCTCTGATCGTACTGTTGCACATTGTTTTTGCTTTGCCTTTCATTTGCTTTTGCTTTTGCTTTTGCTTTGCTTTGCATTGCTAGTGCTTTGCTTTGCTGTTGCTGCTGTTGCTTTGCCTTTGCTTTGCTGCTATGCTATGCTATGCTATGCTATGCTATGCTGCACTATGCCATGCTATGATGTGATATGATATGATATGATATGATATGCTGCGCTATGCTATGCTACGCTAGGCTGCGCTATGTTATGCTAGGCCATGGTATGCTATGCTATGCTGCGCTATGCTATGATATGTTGCGCTATGTTATGATATGCTATACTATGCTATGCTATGCTATGCTGCGCTATGCTATGCTATGCTGGGCTATCCTATGATATGCCAAGCTAAGATAAGCTAAGCTAAGTTAAGCTGAGGTAAGCTAAGCTAAGCTAAGATGGGATACGCAAAGCTAAGGTAAGGGGGCGCAACTGGGGGAACCGCGGGGCGGGGACCGGGGGAACCGCCCGGGGCGAAGCCCACTGCCCGGCCCCTTTAAGCTAATAGAGTAAGAACCCTCTAGGCAGAGCCTAGGTAGGGAATGATTGTTGTTGTTGCCGTCTTCGTTGTCGTCGTCAGCCCTTCGGTGGAGTTAGCGCGTTTCTTGGGGTTCTCGTCGCCACGGCTGGACGCAGCTCGAACACTTGGCCAGGGTCGGACGGCGGTCTTAGGGCGAGACGGACGGTCTTAGGACGCCCAGGGTCGGACCTCAGGAGGCCAGTTTCGGCCTCATGGGGCTAGTTTCGGGCCTCGGTGCCATCGACACAGTGACTCCAGATGATAAGCAGGCCTCCGGGGAAGGGTCACAGGTTTGGGGGCCCATGTCTCGAACAAGTCGCATCGCTGGATGTCTGCCCCATGCGGAGGGGACTGGGAACACCATCCTCGACGGCACCGAGGGGAGGATCAATGGCATCACGAAGCACGCCGAAATCGAGTGGGCGCCGCTGCTGACGAGGCTCGTGGAGGAGAGGATCAAGGTGACGATACATACGCCTGGCCAGATGGCTGAGCGCACGTTACAGCACGTGATTGAGCAGACGGACTTCGCCCTGAGCAGGATCCACGAAACCGTGTCCAGCGGAGCCCAGGGTTTCTCTCTCAATTTCCCGATCCAAGGCATCGGCGGCTCGATATATTTTTGATGCATTGCCCTCCCCCTGAGATCTGGGCGCTGCATTTTTTTCACACTGGGAATGTTCGCCCAGCGTCAGGCCCCGGGACCATCACATATCGACCTGGCTCGAACAATGCCGCAGAAGGACGGGGTCCAGGGCTCCGGTCGTGATCTTTCGCGATGTTGCTTTTTTGTTCGCAACATCGGATCTCAGGGCCCGGACCTCTCGATCCCTTCCCCGGGGGCCCGCCGTCTTCTGCAGGCCCTGGGGGCCCGAAACCATACGGTGAGGGCACTGCAGAAGGAAACGTTGGATAAGGAATCGAGGGTCCGGAAGTTGATGGAACAGCAACTGGGGCTTGGCCATGGATATCACCGCCGCCCTCGTCAGATGAGGAATCATCCAGAGTATGAAGTCTCCTGGGTACATTCCTTAACACCTCCAAGGGACCCAGGACATGAAGGTGAAAAAGCGCACTGCCTCCTTCTTTTCTCGCCGCTGGACGCATCGGATCCCTCAATCTCGAGGACCGATCGCGCCACAAGTCGGGCGGCGGATCGGGGTCATAAGTCACGAAAGTTCCCGCTCGTTTTGCATCGAATGTATTTCGGCGAAGAGTGTCCAATGGCGCCCAATAGCGCCCAGTACTAGCGCCCAAATGGCGCTCAATTGCGCCCAATGGCGCCATTTGAGGGAGATGCGTGACGTCTGCGTTGCGCGCTATTGGATATGTGATTGAATGCACTATTGGGCGCTATGGGACGACCAAAAGATTCTGTGAGATGCCCTCTACGATCGGTGCGGTCCCCTCTCCTCCCGCGCCGCATTTTTCGCGTGATGTGGGCCCCACGGGATCTCGACCTGTTTCCTGGGGCCAGCTTTTCAGCCGGAGCTGTTCTCTGACGACCCCTGGGGCCGGGAAGCGGCCTCCAGAGGGCCACAGCCCGCGAAAAGCCCGCCGCCGCATTTGTTCTGTGCGGCGCCGGGATCTGAGGCATCGACCAGCGGGCAGCAGGCATCGTCTGTCGCGTGCGTCGCTGGTGCATTCGGCCAGCTGTGCCCAGTGAAGTGGCTTCCAGAAACCGCAGCCGTCCAGCGTGCAGGTGGACGGACGGCATCCGAGTGATGGTATTCGCGCGCGCGTGTCGGGGTGTGGCGTGGTGTGGTGTGGTGTGGTGTTTTGTTATGTTGTGTTGTGTAGTGTTGTGCTGTGCTGTGCTGTGCTGCTTGCTGTGGTGTGTGTGTGTGTACGTGCGCGGCTGTGTGTTGCAGGAAAGTATTGCATGCTATGTTCCTCCCGTGACCTTTGCAGGATCGGCCTTGTAGCCGTGCGGGATCTGTCTGTCTGCGCCCAGATCTGAGGGATGCTCGCGACTGGTCGGGGCCAGAGCCAGGCCCAGACATCCAGTTGAAGGACGAAAGCTTGCAACAAGCGTTGAGGAGCTACTTCGCATGACCCCCCATCCACTGCCTGGCCTGAATACCGAGGAAGTGTTTTCAGAGGAGCGGGACCGGAGTCATTTTGAACTTAACATCCCAGGTGCAATCATTTCCAATGCTGAGGCCAGGGAGTAGAGGGGTGAATTGGGTTCTTTATTGTTCGGGCGTTGTCGTCGTTGCTGCACAGTTTTTTCCTTCAACCTTCCATGGATATGACTATGTCAGTCCGCGGCCCCAGAGTTCCCGACCCCTTCCCTTGGGGCAGCTGTTTCGCCCCGGGTCCGTTCTTGGTGGTCTTGGTGCATCACGGGCCCCGGAGGCCGAAAACTAGGACATGTCGGCGGAGTCGGAGATCTGAGTCCCAAGTGGTTTTCGGGCGATAGCTCGGGCCTCCGTCGGCCGTTGGGGACGATTCGGGCACCCCTGGAACGCTCTCGACGAGGCGCAGCCGCTGAAAAGCATCGACGAAAACGTTCGAAAGCCTTTGGGCATTGACGAACACGTCCGAGGATGTCCGCTATCCTCGGAGATCTGGGGGCCGCGCGCTAGCCCAGATCGGAGAATGCGCCTCCGAGGTCTCGTCCGCTCGCGTGCCAGCGGCGGCACCTGGGCCCACTCCACGGACAGGCGCTCCTTTGCCGGCTGGCGCCGCCCGCTGCTGCTGCTGCCCCGGGCATCCTGCGGGCTGGTTGGTGCTCTGGGGCCCCTCCCTTTTTCGAGATCCGGGCGTTGCCCTTTTTTCGAGTGCTGGCCAGCGCCTGGATGGGCGCCAGCTCCCTACTCTCTGCAGCGTGCCCTCGGCGCCACCCACTTCCAGATTCGGGCGCTGCAAGTTTCTCACACCAGACGCCTTCGCCCGGCTTCGGCCCACCAGACCCTCACAGATTGATCTGGCTCGAAACATGCAGCATAAAGATGGGTCACAGGGCTTTGATTTTGATTTTCACGATGTTGCGATTTTTCTTGTGCGTTGTCGGACCTCAGGGTCGGTCCCCCTGGTCGCGGGGCTTTGCGAGGTACGACCTTCGGGGCTCGAACTTCGAGAGGATCGGAGGGATTTTTCACCCTCGCTGGGCCTCCGCGGATCTCCAAACATTTGGCGGGCTGGTGCGTTCGGCCTCCGACATCCCCCAAATCTCGGACGATGTGCTTTTTCAGTCCTAGCCTGCTTTTCCTCGATCTCGGCCTGTGGGGTCCGTCATCGGGCACCGTGCATGGCCATCCCCTTACCTCCTCGCGTCTTGAAAAAATCACGAGGGACCGTTTGGATAAATTCTCGGTCCCTGGGGGCCTCGCCTGGCCCTGGGGTTGTCAAACAGCTGCTCATGATGAGAAGCCGGTATCAGGGAATGTGTCCAGACCTCCAGGGGTCCACGTTGTGAATTCAAGTCGACGTCGGGGGTTTGGGTTGAAAAAGGTTCCAGTGCGAAGTCATTGTCCCCAGGGAAGGGTTCGGGAGCTCTCTGGGGCCGCGGACAAAAAAGAAAACACACACATCGTCTGATGTTTGAGCTCTCGTCGTGGAAATTCACAGCGGAGGATTTTTGGTTTTTTTCGGCCTCCGTGGACGGGATCCTCACCTGGCCCCCGGGACCCTGAACAAATGGTGCAGGATGAGAAGCCGATCTTGGGGAACTGGTCTAGACCCCGGGTTCCCGTTCAGAAAAATCGCGACGGCGGAGGTCTGGGACATAATCAGTTTCAGGGCGAGAACACTGCCCGCGGGGAAGAGGTCGGGAGCTCTGGGGCCGCGGCCACGGTGGAGGGGTTTTGCCATTGTCCAGGGTCTGGGGGCCCTCGGCCGGCCCCCAGGACCGTCAACAAACGGCTCACGATGAGAAGCCGATCTTGGGGAATGGGTCGAGACCTCCGGGGTCCATGTTGCGCAAAAACACGACGTCGGGGGTCTGGGCGAAAACATTGCCCGCGGGGAAGGGGTCAGGAGATCTGGGGCAGCGGACTGCAAACATCGCATCGTCGCATGTCTGAGCTCGCACTGTGAAAATTCACGGCGGAGGGTTTTGGTAGTTGTAAGCCCCCGGGGGCCCTCACTGGGCTCCCTGCGCCGTCAACAAGACGGATGAAGCCGGTCCCCGGGAAGGGGTTCAGACCTTTGGGGCAACCTCGTGGCGAGAAAGGACGACGCCGGATGTTTGGGACCCACCTCGCCGATCCTGGCCCGGCCGATCCTTGGCCCAGGATCGGTGTGTGTATTACTGGCTCAAGCGTCGCGAGTGGCACTGGAGCTTGGGCACTGGCTCGGCCAGGGACTTGGCACCACCATGCCCGCGCGCGCGGCTGCGAAGCCCGCGCGGTGCGCCGCGCGGCGCGCTGGCCGCGGGGCCGACCCGTCGCGGGCCGCGCCCGGACGCTCCAGTGCGCCTGCCAAGCGGCCCGCCGCGGTCGGCGCGGCGGCCGAGCTTCCCGAGACCAGCCTGGGCACGGTCTACGCAAACTCTGGGGCCTTCGGCCAGCACCCTGGGGACGTGCAGGAACACCCGTGCGTGCTTTTGTTCTTGGAGATCGCGCGCCAGCGGGTGCGGGACGCCCTGTCCCAGCAGTCCAGCGGCGAGCGCTGGCTCATCTGCGTGGGCGCACGGCAGCGGGAGAGCTGCTTGCGCAGGCGGAGTTTGGCCGCTCCCTGGCTCAAAGCATGGAGAATACAGAAAATGAGCGGAAAGTGCAGCGAGCGCTGTCCAGGGGAGGCGTGGACAGCATGGACAGCTTGAGGCGCGCGCTACAGAACATACCACCATTCCAGCGGCAGTTTAAAGAGACTGCGCCCGCTGGGGACTACACACCAGCTGCCGAACTGCTCGAGGAGTTGACGAGGATAGAAGACGAAAAGAAGGCTGATCAAACGAAAGTGAACAATGTGAGGTAATGACGTGGGAAGTTCGATCCGCTCCGCTCGTGGATCCGATTGAGGGGTGCGGGCGTTGACATTGGCAGCTCTTGGGTGCGCATTTGGGGTTGAGCAAGCTGCTAAGAGTTGCTTGGTCTTCGTCTCTCACGAGGACAGGGATGTCTTGTCCGGGAAATATGCCGACGCTCTGAAAGGTACGCCGTGGGGGCATCGATTGGTTGAAGGCATCAAAGGGGCGCATCTCCAGGTGCGATTCATCGAAGCGGAAACCCCTGTCAGAACTCGCGTCATCATTGTGGACGATAGCATCGAGGATTTCGTCGTTGAGTGCGCTTCGCTGGAGGCGATAAAGAAGTGCACGGAGGAGAGCCTCTAAGACCATTTCATGAGGCCGTTGAGCGACCGCTTCTATGAATCGCCGCCGGAGGTCGGTTGGTCGGTGGTGGCGGAGTCGCCGTTGCAGTGCTTCTTTCGTGGCGCTCTCCGCTCCGTCGGCAGCGCGAAGAGCGCAAAAAGGGCTCAAACTGTGAAGGCAGTGCAGGAGGTGCTCGCCTGCAGGCAGATCAATGATTTGCCCAAGAGGACAAGGAGCGCCATTAACTCAGGGATGCTCTCGAGGCGAGGCTTCCGCGGGGTGTCATCATGAAAAAGCTCCTGTCGCAGGCTGATGCGCCGCTCCCTGTGCGGAACCTGCTTGAATTTCAGAAGGCGGCGGAGGAGCAAGAGTGTGGACCAGAACTCGCTCGGCTAATTCGACGCGCTGGTCAAGACATGAAATGCCACGGTGCAGACTTGTGGGGCGTCAGCCCAAGCATGAGCCACTACTGGCCCTATCTCTTCGGGGACTGTGTGCGGAGGCGTGCCCAGAACAACGGCATTTTCCTGGACTTTACTAACAGGCCAGGCCTGGTCTACGGAGCCTTGTTTAACGTTCGCGTCCTGCACGAGACGCGTCGGTACGCACGCTACGGGCAGGTCGAGGACGACGTGGAGCGTCCTCTGAAGTATTGGCACTGCGACGGGGTCACGCTGCCCGCAAGCCCCTCGGCCGAGCAGCACCAAGAGGAGGCCACTCGCGCGATGGCCAGCATGCTGGACGAGTTCGCCTCAAAGTATGCTCGCCTTGCGGTGCTGGAGGAGGCCGCGTCGTGCGGCCTGATATGGTCGGCGCGAAGCCAGGGGACACCGAGGCGGGCTCCGCCAGCGGGGGCGCGAGCGGAGGCGGGAAGCGCAAGCGGGACGGCGTTGAGGAGGGCGCAGAGAAGCGTAGCCATGCCTCGGCAGCCCGCCTTGCGGCGTAGCTCGTCTTGAGAGTTCCCGTCGGCGAGCGCCCGACGCGCGGTCGTCCCAGGCCGTTCCATTGTGGGCAAGCGTACTTGGCTCTGGCCCCATTCGGGGCGGCCTCCCTTAGTGAACGGTCCAGCGCGCTCGTGAAGAGCTCGTCATTTTCGAGAGAGCGTGATCCACCGCCGCTTTACTGTGGAAAATTGCCAACCTTCCCCTCCGGAACCCGGGGGTCGCCCCCCCCCCCCTCCGAAAATCCCCCCCCCCCTGCTGGAACCCCTCCCCCCCCCCTCCCTCTCTCCCGGCAGAACCACCCCCTCCCCAAACCCCCCCCCCCCCTCCCGCTCGAAAACCGGGGGGGTCACTACCGGTTCGAACCCCTCCCCCCCCCCCCCCCCCCTCTGGATCCGGAAAACGGGGGGGGGTCATTACCGGTTCGAACCCCTCCCCCCCCCCCCCTTACCCTCCGGTCACTACCGGTTCGAACCCCCCCCCCCCCTACTCACCGCCAGCAAACGACTCCCGGTCCCCACCACCGTCCGCATCACATCCCCCACTGGTGTTCCCAGCACCACTGTCCTCACCACCGCTGTCCCCACTGGTTCCACCACCGCCCCTACTGTCCCCACCAGTGCCCCCACCACTGTCGCACTGTCCCCGCTGTCCCCAGAACTGTTCCCACCACGGTTCCACTCTCCCCACTGTCTCCACGGCCCCAACCACTGCCCGACTATCCCCACTGTCCCCACTGTCCCACTGACTCCTCCGCTGTCCCACTGAGCTGTCCCACTGTTCCCACCACTGTCCCCACTGTCCCCACCACTGTCCCCACTGTACCTCTGTCCCATTGTCCCACCGCCGTCCTCGCCACCGCCTTCACCACTGTCCCCACCACCATTGTACCCTCCACTGTCCCACTGTTTCCACCTCATTCCCATTGTCCCCACACCACTGTCCCCACCACCACCGTCACCACCACTGTCCACTGTCCCCCCCTGTTCCCACCATTGTCCCCACCACTGTCCCCACCACTACCGTCCCCACCACTGTCCCACTGTCCCACTGTCCCCACCACTGTCCCGCTATCCCCTCACCACTGTCCCCACCAACACCGTCCCCACCACTGTCCGCACCCCCACTCGGTTTTCGAGGGGGGGGGGGGTTCGAACCGGTAGTGACCCCCCCCGGTTTTCGAGGGGGGGGGGGGAGGGGTTCGAACCGGTAGTGACCCCCCCCCTCTTTTCATGATGAGCTGGGGGGGGGGGAGGGGTTCGAACCGGTAGTGACCCCCCCTCGGTTTTCCGGAGGGTGGGGTGGGGGGGGGGGAGGGGTTCGAACCGGTAGTGACCCCCCCCGGTTTTCCGCCAGCAGCGGTAGAACACGCTCTTTCTCATTTTCACATCGCTGCACGTTTGGGAGGACAGCATTTGGCATTTGCCGACCGTCGGGGAGCGCGGAGGCCGCAAACAGAACAGTGCCTCTCCCTGGCAGGGGGAGGAGGGCGCAGACACCGAGCCTCGGCCCAGGCTGGGCCTAGCCATGACCGATGAGGTTGTCAGCTGACGTTCCCCGCCCCAGGGCCCCAGAAGAGGGGCTCTGATAAGCCAGGCGACTGACAGTTCCAGTAACGCAGAGGCCGATCGAGCGGAGGGATGCTTCGGCCCACGGCTGCAGGTTCTTGGGCGCGCCAGCTCATCTCGGCTGAATTTATCAGCCAGCGCCTGTTTGTTATATATAATCAATGCATGCATAAGTATATATATATATATGTATATATATCCAACACTTGCGTAGAGGTCTCAGGTATCAGTCGTACTTCGTTGTTTCAATGTTTATGAGTCCTGGGGTCGCCTTCGGAGACTCTGGGGGCCCGCGGGCTGAAGAAAACACCCGGCGCTCGAGCTCAGTCTGGCATGTGGTTTGCGCGCGCGTTCCAGTGAGCTACATGTGTGTTAGAGAGAGAGAGAGAGAGAGAGAGAGAGAGGAAGAGAGAGAGAGAGAGGTAGAGAGCGAGAGAGAGAGAAGGAGAGATGGATAACAAGAGCAGAAAGTATGGAGTCGAGGACGGAGGGTGGAGAGTCAGGGTTTCTCCTGCCAGGGCTCCCGCTGGAAGTGTCCTGGCGGGAAATGGAAGAGTGGCCGAAACTGTTCTGCCGACTTTGGCAGGCGGTCGGTTTTCTGGTTTCCCAGGATTCTGATTTCTGCATGGGGTCGAGGGCAAACTTTGTCGACAAAGCAGGCTGCGGTCGGCCTGCAGCCGGGGCATGTAATCATTACATGTGCCAGATTTTTGTTGGGAGGCGGGGCGCTGATTGGGGCTTCTCTGGTGATATGATGGTCCTGGGGCCCAGAAGCGGCCTCCGGGGACCGAGATGGAGGAAAAAACGTCGGGACCGAGAGACTCGATCCGCCAGACGTCTGGGGACGGACGACGACGACGACGACGACGACGACGACGACGACGACGACGACAACAGGCACATGGACCTCATGAACGATTACGACCTGCTCTTGTCGGGCATGAAGGACTTGCGGACGGCCAAACTCGGGCCTGTTGGGGGCGCCTCGTGAAACCCTGGGAAGCTATGCGGTCACTTTCGTGGCGGGAATCTCAACATGACATGTCGAATTCCATACGTTTCAGACACATACGTTTCATACATGCGTTGTTCCCCACACACGCTTCACACACGTATCACGTTCAGTTCGTTTCACACATAGTTGTTTACACATACGTTTCATGCATGATTCCATCTCGTTTGCTCTTCACATATGTTCAATTCACGTACAATTCTTGGTTCGCTTACGTATCATTTCGTTGTATCGACAATTAATGCTGCTAATATACCAGTAGAGGCGTAGTGCTCCTACTTCAGTTGTTACTACTCCCGCGACTACTGCTACCACGACTACCACCACTACTACGACCACCACGACTACTAACACTACGATTATGATTACTACTATTAGAACTACTACTACTACTACGG
>CAUYUJ010003425.1:253129-345629 GCA_963575745.1 Prorocentrum cordatum | reverse complement strand
CAAAGCCAGTCGGGGCCTCGCGCCGCCTCGGAGCACCAAGAGCTTGTGAGCCCTTGTGGACCCAGGCTCCCGTGAAGCCCACCTAGGCCGTCGCAAGGTTGGAGCCCAAGAGTCTGGGATCCGTGGTGGGCCCAGGCTCCCGTGACGCCCGCCCAAGCCACCGCAAGGTGGAGCTGGCCCCAGACCAGCCCCCTTTGCGGAGAGGGTCGCAGTGGCCGCCATTTCGCCACCAAGGGTCTAAGGAGCTCGGGCAATATCCGCCCTGCGCGCGGGCGCGGGCCTCATGCAGCCCATGTCTCCTCCTTGCCACGCCGAGACCCTGTGGTCGACCAGTGCACCTCGGACGAGCGCCCCCGCGCGCGCGGACTGGTCCCGTGCGCGGCCCCAGGTCCCGGCTCTTCCAGGAGGCCCCGCCGCTGCAGGCAGCACGGCCCTTGGCCAATACATCTCTATCTCGCCGCGCGGTGCCGCCGACCTTGTCGCCGCGGCCCCTTCGCGGCGCTCGGGCGGCGGCGCCGGTCACCACCGCTGCCGGCCCTGGTGCGGCCGCGCCCGCCGCCCCGCAAATGGCCTGCTGAGGTGTCGGCCCCTGCTGGCTGCGTTGTTGGCGCCCTCGCGGCCACCCCCAGCGGGCGCCCCTCGGTGATCCCGAGGCCGCCCCCTCCGAGGCTGCTGCGCTGGGGGCCCCGCCGCTGGTTGCAGGTTTCGACGGGGACGGGCCCGCCGCCACGCTCGGCGACCGCGCGCCCAGCACGGAGAGCGTGCGCTGCCGGCCGCTGACGCTGTCGTTTCGTGCTCGCTGCCGCTCTGCCGCTCTCGTCCTCGCCGTGACCCCCCCCTTCGGCCCCCTGGCTCAGAGACGTGCTTCGGGTCGCCGAGGCTCCACTTGGGCCCGCGGGTTTCCTGGGGCCCTGCTCCGCCGGGCCTCCGCTTGGGCCTCGCGGAGGGCCCTCCGCTGGCCACCCGCCGTTCCTGGAGCACGCGCGCAGCGTGCAAGGTTTCAGTGCCCCGTTTCCTCCGATGGGCCCCTGCCCCGTGCCGGTTTGCCAGCCCCCTTCCACCGGCTGCGCGTGAGAGGGACACCTCGCTGGAATGACCTCTGGTCCACTGAGGGGCCCCGTCTCCGACCTGCGCGCCTGGACTCGACGTCCCCAGCAGCCCCGTAAAGCCGTGCAACTACGGGTCACTCGTGGATTCGAGTATAGATCTTTTGTTATAGAAACCTCCAACGCGCGCCATCGCACTGCCAAGCACCCCGCTGGCCGACCATCTCTGACGGGACACGCCGCGCGCCCGTGCTCTCCTTCGGGGCGAGGCCCCCCTCTCCCGAGTTTTCCCATTCGTGCATGGCCTCGCTGCCATCTGGGCGCGCTGGGGATGGCATGCCCTGCGTGCCTGAATATTTGTTGTCGACATCGTGATTCCTCCTCTCTCCTTCCTCCCTCCTCGCCTCTCCCCCGCCCTCCTGCCCCCCCCGGTTTGACCCCGCCCTCTCCCGCCCCCTCGTCCTCGTCCTCGTCCTCGCCCTCCTCCTCCTCCTCCTCCTCCTCCTCCTCCTCCTCCTCCTCCTCCTCCCAGCCTTTCTGGCACTGGTTTGCGGCCTGTACTTGCGAGCGCGTGCTTCAGAGCGGCGCGTGCTTGCGGGCCAACCTCAGGAGTTGTTTCTTTCGCGCTCGCGCCTTCCCCCGCCCCGCGAGGCGGCCGATTGCGTCATCGCCCGATGTCTTGACGGGGGGGCGGGCCCCTGATTGGGGGCGCGGATGTGGCTGTGGGAACAAGTTTGCGTCGCGCATCTGGTTCGGGCACTGCTCCAAGCCTGCCCCTCAGAAAGTGGCCAACGCAACCAAGCAGGCTGCAGCCAAGTTGCAGCAGCAGCAGCAGCAGGCGCCCTCGACCTCGGCTCGTTCGCGCAGCGTGCGTGGGCCGCGAGGGGCATGGGCCGATGGGCCGCCGACGCGCTCCGAGCACGCGCGCCTGCTGCGCGAGATGCGCGCCCAGCTGGCAGAGCTCAAAGGTGAACCAGCGCCTGCGACGCCGCCATCTGCCAAGCCGCCCGCGCCCAGTCAGCAGGCAGCAGGCTGCAGCGGCGGGCCGAAGGGCACTGCAGGCAAGGCTGCGGGGCCAGATCAAGGTGGATCAACATTCAAGGGCGCGGTGGCCTTCATGCAGCAACAGGGGCTGGGCGCCTCGAGCGCGGAGCAAGCGGAGGCCGCCAAGTAGGCCAAGGGCAGCGAGGTCAAGCAACCAATCGCCCAGGGCCAGCGCCGGCGCGCGGAAGGGCTGCGCAGGAATATCTCCAAGCGCGAGGCCGAGGCTGAGAGCGCCAAGGAGCAGCGGCGGGCGCTGGAGGCGAAGCACAGTGAGCTCAACGCGGCCCTCCACGCCAGCTCGTCAAGCTCCAGGCCATCGAGTTCGAGTGCCCCGCCCAGGCGGTCAGCGCGAGGCTGGGCGACGCGGTGCGAGACAGCTAGGAGGCGCACGAGGCTCTCGCCACCCTCGAGCGCTTGCAGGCTCAGGCCAAGGAGCACCGCCGCAGGGGGGCCGCGGCTGCTACGCCTGCTGCCGATGGCGCTGCGCCTCCTCCCGCTGGCGGCGCAGGGCAGCGAGCTGAAGATGCCCCGGCGGGCGAGGAGATGGCGATCGTCGACGCAGGCCCCCTCGGCCGCGTGGGCAGCGAGGATTGCGAGGAGAAGCGGGCCGAGTTGGCCGCGGCTGCCGCGGTTTTCCGAGCCCCCCCCCCCCCCGGGGGAGAAGGAGGTTGCCAAGCAAAGGTTGGGCGGGGCGCTTCGCGCCCTGGGAGTCGAGCGGTCGCGGCGGGCACGGCGCGGCGTCGCGGCAATTGGCCAATCGGGCGAGGGGCGACGGCGCGTCCAGGCTCGAAGCTTTCTGACGCAGCCATAATGTGGATGACGAGTGGCCGAACTGGGGCTTCGCTGCGCCTAGAGCGCAGCCGTCGCGCGGCCCCAGCGACGCGCGGCTCGACCCCAGGTGGAACGGCAGCGGACGGAGCGGTTCAACCAGAACATCGAGGGGGCGATCTGCGGGCGCGGCTTCCGCGTCGACAGGCGCCGCGCCCTCCTGCCCCGAGAATGCGGGGGCGGCTGGCCCCGCGCGCCCCGCCAGCGAGCCACTTCGGCCCAGCTGGGGCGAGGCCTCAGGCGCGGCACCCAGGCCAGTCGAATCGCTGGAGAGCGGGCACAGCGCGCCGCGCGACGGCCTTGTTCGGCATCCAGACGTGGGGCGGGGCCCAGCGGCCACAGCGACAGGGGCTGAGCAGGCCCTGCCTCGCCCCCGCGCGGGGCCTGCAGGGGTGGGGGAACTTGCGAGATCAGGGTCGCAGCCAGCTGGTAGCGCGACTGATCTTCGGAGTAGCGACCGGTCCGGCGACGTCGGGCAGGCCATGGGGCAGGCCATGGCACCATGAAGCTCGAGGAGAGTGCGGCGTTGGTGGGCAAGGCGTGCTGCTCCGGAGTGAACGCCAATTCGTGGGCCTCGTTCCTGAAGGTGACGCGGAGGAGCACGGGCGGCGGCCTCGACCTCCTGAAGTGCAAACTGCGCGGCTTCGGCGGCGCGGAGCTCCAGATCGCAGGCGCGCAAGGGGCCAGGCTGAAGGGCCCCGAGAAGCTCCGCTAGCCCTATGGCCAGGGCAGCCGCGAGGGCTGGCAGCTGGCCTTGAGTTCCGCGAGTTCGACGGGAGTCGGGGCGACGACGCATCGGTCGGCAGAGGCAGCGCCGCGGTTGGCCCGGGGCCGGCGCCCGCGCCCTGCAAGCCGCCCGAACTTCGTCCCTTCAGCTCACCCGTGGCCATCAGACACGCGAGCGTCGGGTTGCCTGGAGGGCCCCCAGTTTGTTTCCGCCTACTTCTTCACCGGCATTGGAGTCAAAGCTGAACATATGGATTAATCTTGGTGCCCTGGGAAGCTCTCTGAGACAGCAGCGGCGTGTTCGGATGGCCCGTGCCGACGGGAACCTCGCGCCTCATGAGCTAAGTGAACCGGGCTGGTTGAAGAGCGCGGCGGCGGGGGCGGGCGGGGCGCGGCGGGGCGGGGAGGGGTCGCTGGCCTTGAGGCGCGCGGGCCATCAGGAGCTCAGCCCACCACGGGACAGACGGAGGGAAATTGTGGAGGTGGAGATCAGGGGGGTGAGCAGGGGCAGGGGCAGAGGAAGCCCAGGGAGCTGGACTACTTTGTTGGCGCGAGCTGCGTGTCGCACCGCGTCCATTCTGTTCTAGCGAGTCCAGATTATTTTGTATTTCCGCGCATGCTCGTCTGCCTGGTGCCGATGGGGCTGGCGCCCTCCACGGTCATCGCAAAGCAAGTGAAGATGGCGCCCTCCCCCCCGAGGCCCTGCGCCGGGCCGCATCTGGGACGCTGGGCCGCCAACTGGTCCTGGGAAGTTGGAAGTGCTGGGGGCGTCTTGGAGTCCATGGTCAAAGAGTGGTTCAACTGGCTTGGCGAACGCAATGACGTCTACGCTGCTAGCAGGGGCAAGTACTGCGGCAGGGCCACGGTCCCAATGGACCTCCAAGGCCCCCCTGGAGACGCTCAGGGCCCGCGAGGGCCGAGGGCGCCACTCGGACATGACGGCGCGGTGGCTACCGGTTGAAGCGCTCATTCGGGGGGCCTTGCAGTTTGCAAAGGGGCGCCCAGGAGGTGATGCGCGGGGGCGGCCACAGTGGCTGCGCGCGTCGGGGGTGATGATTCGGAGCCTGGAAGCTCTAGAGGTGGACTGCGCCGCCGAGTGACTTGGCCACTTGCGTTGCGAGCGCAATTTTCAGCCGGGCGGAGAGCAGGCTAGGTGGGGTCTTCGAATTTGCCCACGACCACTTGAAGTCAGACGGTCGCAAGTGTCTTGGCGGGTGGAGGGAGTGGGCAAAGCAGGCTGGGAAGAAAGGAAAAGGTGGTTCACGCGTACTCTCAAGGCGCGCGCTCAGAGCAGGGATCGCAGTCCGTCGCGCAGGACGAAGCAGGTTCGGCCCCAGTGCGCGGAGACACAGCAGTGCAGGAGTTGCTGGACCACTGGTTTCCGCTGTGGTTTAAGGCCAGTCGAGAGGGGAGAGACCACCCAGCGCTATGGGATGTGAAACGTCACAGTTTGCCACGCATTTCCCGGGGGTTTTGTTTCAGAAGACCTGCCGTTGTTATTCCGACGGGCTTCGGGTGGCATGGGTTTCGTCCCGGGCTCATTTTGTCTCTCGGTCGAGTGCCGGCGTCGAGTTATTGATGTCCTCCATCAGTTCGAGGACAGGGCCGCAGTGCTAAGTGATTTCCTCGCGACTGCTATCTCTTTGGGTAAGCCAGATGGGGGGTCCGTCCCATGGGCGCCCGTTGCACGCTCATGAAGTTGTGGTCGAAATGTCCGAAGGGAATGTGTAGAGAGTGGAAAACACAGCACCGAGAGACCTTCTTATGGGGTGGAGACAGTACCGAGACATGCGAGCGCGCTGGATGGATCCACAACGTGCTAGCGCACTTTGGCAAGGTGCTGGGCACCTCGGCAGCTGCGGCCCTCCCCGATGTAAAGAAGCTCTATAAACGCATAGATCACCTAGATCAGCAGGGCAGCAGAGTGCCGCGGGTTCAGTCTGAAGCCGTTGAGGAGACTGCGCGTGATTTATGCGGGGGGGAAGTTCCTGCATTACGGAGGGGTCATATCAGGAAGGGTCCAGGGGCGCGGGGCAGTTATTGCAGGATGTTCAGCCGCAACTACCGCGACTGAGTTATTCTCTTCACCTCTTTGTAGCGGGCGCAGGCAGGTAGGCCGCCGTTTGATCTTCGAAATGGTATCGACGACTTTGTTTGCCAGACCGTCGGGCTGAAGGAGCTGGCGGCCAGGCAACTGCAGAAGGCGCGCAGAGCTTGCTTCCCAGTTTCCAGGAGCTCGGCCCCCTAACGTCGACGAAGCCGAAGCATGTGGCAAGCGACGCGAGCATAGATGGCATCCCGCAGCCGAACTGGACTCTCCCCAAAAGAAGCTCGAGTTGAGCACGCGAGGAACCTGAGGACCGACGCAACCCTGGTGACCTGGCGCCGCGCGGAGAGCACGGCCAGTTCGTCGAAGATTCGAGGGGCCAGGATAAGGGAGTTGAGGGCTGCGGGGGCCGCCGCTACTTGGATCCAACGAGGAGGCCTACGGCCCCGGCTCTCTGCGACTCCAGCATCATGAGGGTCCCGCCTTGCCAGAAGCACCATCTTCGCTTGGGGGCGCTTGGAAGTCGGAGGGAGGTCCCGAAGGGCCTCGCAGTCGGGCTTCGCTTGCATTCTTTCAAAGACGGCTTCGGAGTGGACCCTCTCGCCATCAACATAGGCATGGTAGGTTTCATGTGGGCGTCGGCCGTCTGGGAGACGTTCCCGCAGCTGCCCGTCCTGGGCAGGCGCTTGCAGGGGACCATGAACAGGTTGATCGCGTTGCGTGCGCCGTGGAGGGCCGCTGCAGCCCCAGCTGACGTAGCTTTTTTGAGCCTGTTGAGGATTGGCTGGGGCTTGGCGAGTGGCCACCGGATCATCACATACAGGCATCAGTGCACCGACCTGTGCGCGAGCCCTCATGCACCAGTCAAGTTGTTGCTGTGCGGCTGCGCGGGGGGGCAAAGAGAGCGCCATACTGACAGGCCCTAGCTGCGAGGGAACTGTCGGCGCCGAGGTGTTTGCCGATGTTTTGGAACCGTCTAAGAAAACTGCTGGATCAGAAACGACTTCCTGGACGTGTAGACATCCGCATGCGCTTCGACCTCTGATATCGGGAGGGCAATGGACGCAACAGCGTTTGGTTCGGCATGGACTTTCCGAGGTTGGGCGCTGTGACACATGCAAGGACCTTGATGAGCCCCCTGGCATCGGGCCTACGCCAGTCCCGGACGCCAGGCCCGGCGTCGTGAGCAAGCATCGACGTTCTTCGCCACCCGAGCGGCCAGAGCCACAAGCTGGGAGATGACGTGGGGGAGAGGTTCGCGAGAGGCATGTTCCCGTCCCCAGAGATGCTGTTCACCATGCCCGCCTAGCCAGGAGTCGATCAACTGGCGCAACAGACCAGAGTTGGGACTCCCGAGCGGGATCCTTTTCACGGATGGATCGGCCCTGTGGGCCGACGCGGTGTTCTTCGGCCGAGTGGGCTGGGCCGTTGCGCAGGTAAACCAGTTCGGGGAGGTTGAAACGGCCGCTTTTGGGCCAGTCCCGCGGGCAGCTTGCTCGAGACAGACTGCCGGGATGTTGAGGATTATGCCATTCGCATGCTCACCGTAGCTGCCTTTCAGCCACTCCACCTGTATACGGACTGCGCGGGGACCGCAGGCGCGTTGCTTGCGGACACAGGAGCAGGTGTCCTCCAGCCAACCTTTGGAGCTCTTTTTGGGTATCGTTTTGAGTAGGCGATTTTTCAAGTAGGAAGACTAAGACCCATTGCGCGAGAGCTGACGTTTGACGCGGGCAGAACCACGGAGTAGGAGTTCAAGGGAAACGCCGCCGCGGACCGCTTCGTGAAACAAGGAGCCTCGATGCATCAAGTGGGCCCCGAATTGTTTGAGCTCTGGCGTGGATGTAAAGGGCTGGCCCAAGAGACGGCCAGATGGGCCACCGAGGCCCACACTGAGGCAGGCGACGCGCCAGATCATGAAGATTTGATCGGAGCGCATTTCAGGACTAGGGCGGAAGGCGGCCGTGGAACAGAGCCACAGGCAGAGCCACTGCCCGAGAGGCCTGAGGAAGAGGGGAAGCTCGGGGCGGAGCCTGGGGGTTACGGGTTTGGGCTTGGGCGGAGAGAGGTCGCTCAAACTACTTTTCGGTGGCGAGGCCAAAACCTTTTGCAGGCAGAAGTAGAGGAGCGAGTGACCCCAGTTAAATGTGTTGTTCATGTGTTGCAGCCTTGGGGCGGTGGCCTCGGACGACCGCCTGACGTCGAGCTTGGAAGCCCCATGCCCAGGGCATCGGGCCAAGACAGGGGATTCCGACCAGCTGCGCAGGCTACGAAAAAGGCCACTTCTCTGCATACCGCCCCAAGGTTCGAGACCTTACCCTGTGTAGGCCCCACGGTGTCGTGCCCGAAACGAGGGCTGAGATCTGCGAGCAGGCAGCGGCGGAGCCGTTCCCCCGCGGCAGAGCCCGCGGAGGTGCGCCTGCAGGGAGCCTGGGGATGGACGGACGTGGGGGGGCGGGCGGAGGTTCTGCGCGCGTTCGAGCCGGCGGAGGGAGAGCTCGAGATTGCGGGGGATTTGGGCCGCAGTGCCTTGCGCGGCTCGGACAGCGACGAAGATCAAGAGTTCGAGGCCGATTCTTTTTCGGTTGATGCCGTTTTTGCCGCCTTTAGGGCAAACCCATACCATACCATACCTCCTCCTCCTCCCGCCTCGCCGCGCACCGCCGCTCCTCCGTTCGCCCGCCCCTTCCGTCCGACCTGCGCCCGCTCTCCGCCCCCGCCCCCACCGCCCGCCCGCCCCCCGCGCCTCTTGCTGTGAGATCCGACGTTGTGAACAAGTTGCAAGATTTCGAGAAATCACGACCGGCGCCCTGCACTCCATCTTTGTGCTAAAAGTTTTCGGGCCGCATCGATCTGCGAGGGTCCTGGGGCCCAGAACTGGGCGAAGGCGCCCGGCATGAGAAACTTGCAGCGCCCAGATCTGAGGGTGCGTGGCGCCGAGGACACCCTGCAGAGCGGGGAGCTGGCGCCCATCCAGGCGCTGGCCAGGCACGCGGACGTCATCCTTTCCAACATCCAGGGCATGGCCGAAGAGGCGTGGGGGTCCTTCACGGACGAAGCCCTCGCAGAGCCCGAGGAGGAGCTGATCCGCGTGCCGCGGCTGCGGGCCAGCGCCTTTGTGGTCCTCAAGGACGTCGCCGCCGCCATCGTCTCCGTCGCCGTCGCAGTCGCCGTCGCCGTTGTCGCCGTTGTCGCCGTCGCCGTCGCCGTCGTCGTCGTCGTGGTGGCGTCCCATCTTCCGTGATCCGCGACGACAACCACGACGCCAGGCTTCTGGCCGTTATCGGATTCCGAAGGCCCTCGCCAGGCCCGGGGCCGTTAAAATCGACTCGGGTAGTGATCGAGAACTCCGAGCGTCACGACGTCGGAGACCTCGGAGGAAGTGGCCATGGGCAATGTGCTGCTGGCCTCTATGTTCCGCACGCTTGCTGGGGATGCCCGGCCGCTCGTTGCCCGAGGCTGGGCCCACCTGGACCAGTTTGCTTCCGCTCCCCTCTGCGCGCCGAGAGGAAATCGACAGGGCCCAGGAGATGTTCAGCAAGCTGGGCAGGTTGCTCGGCGCCCGCATCTCGAAGCGCTACGAGCTGAGTGACTTGCAGGACGACGCGACCACCGCGTCCGCCACGCTCTCGCTGGCACGCCAGCTGCTTCAGCCAGTGGCAGACGGCAGCGCGGAGGAGATGCGGGCAGGCCAACCACAGCGATAGTGAGAGGTATCCTACAATCCTCCTCTCCCCTCTGCTCCACTGCCTTCGTGTTCTTCTCACCATCATTAACATCTCCTCCTGCTCCTCGTCGCATCAAGCCCAGATTGTCCGAAGGAGTGGGACCTGACGAGCAGCATCGATGACTTCGTGCAGTCGACCGCGGGACTGGACAGCATCTATAGGAAGGTTTGCGACGGGGCTTCTGCACAGGAGGAGGAGGAGGAGGAGGAGGAGGAGGAGGAGGAGGAGGAGGAGCGACAGGCAGAACGTACCTCTGCCCTGACCCTCCTCTTCCCCCTCTTCTCCCCCATCATCCCCCTCCCGAGGCGCCCCACCTCTTCCCTAGGCTTGGGCGGTCCCCAGTCCAGAGCGGTCTCAGGCCTTTCTTCTGCTCGGCCAGCGCTCGGGGATTCGGGCGATGCTCAGCCGTTCGCTCGCTCCTTCCCCCTCCTCCTCCTCCTCCTCCTCCTCCTTCTCCTCCCTACTGGATGGGAGGGCTTGGAGGGAGTGGGTCCAGTCTAACACGAAAGGGGGATTGGGTTGGGCTCACAGATGGTCTAAACGGCTGGAGGCCTGGCGTCCGTCTTCTGTGCAATACAAGTCTCAGTACACAGGCAGGCCCCAGCATATACTGCAGGTCGAAGCTGATCGTCTAGCTAAGATATGGCAAGTATCCCCCGAGACCCCACCTCAGCTCGTTTCTGATGTAGATGATCGTGTCGCCCTGGGTCCGATTACCCCCAAGAGGCTTCGGCAAGTTGCGCGTAGCTTTCCTCACGACACAGCTTCGACCTGGGATGGTTTTCATCCGCGACACTTCAGTATGTTGAATAATGAGCAGGCGGAGATCGTCTGCCAATTTATCGATCTGCTCGAGAAGGTTGGTCACATGCCGACTCAGCTCCAGGGGATTGTCTCAACTCTTATGATTAAATTGAAACAGCAGGATGCTCCAGCCAGTCAGCCCTCGTTCAGGTCTATTGGCATGCTACCAGCGCTCTATCGTGTTTGGGCTCGCCTTAGGAGGTCGGCGGCCAGAGAGTGGGAAGCCCACCATCTTCGGCCTTATCTTGCTCACCAGGCTGGCCACTCGATTGTTGAATTGGTCTACAAACAATCATTGGAATGCGAGTTCAACAGCTCAGCCAAAGATCAACGATACAGCGCCCAGGTCCTTTACGATCTATCTAACTATTATGAACATGTTGATCGGCCTTGTCTAGCGCATCGTGCTGTTGAGTCAGGTTTTCCATGTTGTTTACTTCGTATCATTCTATCCCCGTATGCCAGCGAACGTATCGTTTCCTTGCAAGATTGCGCGGTCAGCGTCGGTAAACCTTGGAGGGGTATTGCTGCTGGCTGCAGTTGGGCCACGCACCTAGTGCAGATGTATGTGCTCGCCCCCTTGGACATATGGACACAGGCCCATAGTCACATTAGGCTCGCGATGTTCATTGATGATCTGCTGCTCCAGTGCCACGGCCGCAGTTTCAGCCTCATCGTTAGCCAGTTGAGCATAGCCGCCAGATCGATGGCGGATTGCATCATCCACGAGTTTAAGTGCCAGATTTCCAGCAAGAAGACCCAGGTGCTAGCGTTTCACCAAGCCTTGCAGGACCAGCTCAGGACTAAGCTAGGGCCTCTGGCAGGCCCAAACCCAGATCGTTCGGGATCCAACCTGGGAGTTGAAACTGGGGCCGGCCGCCCCCAGAGAAGGCGGAGCAAGTTTCGACAACTTACGGAGCGTCTTGATAAGATGCGTAAAAGACTTAACAGGGTCCGTGTGCTGAAACGTGCTGGGGGTAACACTCACAAGCTGCATAAGACTGGCCTTGAAGCGGCCAGCACTTTTGGAGTTGAGGTCACTGGCATCAACGGCACTCAACTTGAATCAGCTAGGTCGCAGTTTCTGGCTGCCGCGGGCCCGAGATGCTCGACCCGCAGCCGCAGCTTGGCGTTGCTCATCCTCCAGGACCCCTTGTGAAAAGCTGCCCTCGGTCCCGCCGTTATGTGGCATCGTTTAGTTTTGGGATGCGTCTACCCGCCCGCACTTGGCCGTGGCCAGCAGCTGCGGGCTTGGGCTGAAGCCATCCTCCCGAGAGTTTCTAAATCGTGGGGTTCCTCCAGGGGCCCTCTCAGTGCGGCGGTGCTTTCGCTGAAACGTATTGGTTGGAAGTTCCAGGGGCCGTTTACCTTTGTGACTGCCTCAGGTCTTCAGTACCCACTCCCAGGACAACCCCCCGCCTTCCTCCAAAAGCTCATGGAGCACGACTGGCGCGGCCAGCTCGCCTCCAAGGCGGCCGTCAAGCTCGGCCACGCGGGCGCTCAGTTAGATGTTGCTGCTGCTCGGATTGCTCCCTTGTCAGACCTCCCTGGACATCAGAAAGGCACCCTACTCGCCTTCCCCACCCAAAGTATCTGGGCCATGGAGAGAGCCAACGCAGCAGGATATGATGTTCCAGTCGGCTGCGAGCGCGGCCATCATTCGGATAACCTCTGCCACAGATTATTGCACTGGCCGAAGACAGAAGAACTCAGAGCCGCTCGCTTCTCGGATGCGGAGCTTCTGCGTTTAAGAGAGCCCCCTCCCCAGGCCACTCTTTTGCGTCTTGGGTTCCAGCTGGCCCCTGAATTCCGCGGCGAGCCTCCTCTTGGATCTGGTTTGGAGTTTGGGGAGTTCTGATGTGCTCCAGGGGCATCACCCCGCAAGAGGCCTTCAGCGAGGGGGACGTGTATATAGATGGCAGTTGCACCAATCACGGGCACTATGTGCTCACTGCTGCTGGTTTCGCTGTTGTCTGCATGAGAGACGGCGAAGTTTTTGCCCATTTCAGTGGCCGAGTCGGCCAGATGTTTTCGCCAACTCCTGGAGCCGCGGAGCATTTGGCTGCAGTCGCGGCCAGTCCCATGTCTAGGGGCAGCGAAGTGATTCACTCTGACTACAAGGGAGTGCTAGTGCTGCATCAAGGCACCGGGTGCCCCCGTCGCAATCTTCGGGCTGGGTTTAAGGTTTTGGCTGGCAGAGGGTTCTTTCCTTTAGGGTCGAGGCTCCAAAAGGTCAAAGCCCGCCAAGATATACAAGCCCTGCCCGTAGGTAGCGATGTCCGCCGCTCGGCGGAAGGCAATGACGCTGCGGACCGTCTGGCGAAGGCCGCAGCGCACAAGGGCGTTCAGCCCAGCGAAGATGAGAAGTGCAATTTCGCTGAATATAAGGTCGTAACTAAGTATCTCAAGTATGCGGCTCAGGCTCTGGGAGCGCGGCCCAACGCGGATACCGCCAGTCCGCGGCCAGCGATTCATCATTAGCGGTCTCGCGGCCATCACCATATTTATCTACATATATGCGACGTCTCTCGCTGCTGAGTATTAACTGGAGCTTCTAGTTCTGGCAGGTGCGCGCGCCGTGGCCGCCGCCTCGGGCTCCGCCGATGGTGGCGAGAGGTGCAGACCCATGGGCCGACGCAGCAGGCGCACTTCCTCGGAGCCAAAAAAACGCCTCTCCCAAACTTCGGGCACACATCCGCAAGGAACTCGAAGAGGCTCTGGCACAATTGAGCAAAGTCGCGTCGGACAGGCCTGCAACTCCTTCCCCGAATCGGTCGCGAAGATCACCGCCGATATTTCCTCGTGCCAGGACAACAACGAAGGCGACCTCATGCCCATCCAGCTGCGCGTGTATGATGGAGAGCATGCCCAAGCTGAACTCCAGGCCTCGGCCAGGCCGCCAATCCCGGCATCGACTTCGAAAACCTCGCGAGCTGGGGCAGGGCCCCGCACTTCGGCACGTTTTGCGGTGGATGCGAGGAGGAGGTCTCCTCAAAGCAGCCTCCTATGGCTGTTCAGAGTGGCTCGCGATAGCTGGCCATTCACTCTCGTGCATCTGCGTCAACTCCGACGCTTATGCGTCGAAGCACGTTTTCATTGACATCGGCGGCGACCTGGTGGCTCGTCTTATTACAGAGGCTCTCTACAAATCCTTCAAGACCGGCAGCAAGCGCGGCGCCTCCACCGCAGTTGCGCGCTCAAGCAGGCCAGTGCCCTCACGCACCAGCGCTGACAAGTCCCCCAGGATGGCCCGCCAGGAGGTGCAGCTCAAACGTATGTCCCGCATCATGAGCGAGCGCGTCCCCAAAAAAGGCGGCGGGTTAGCAATGTCTCGCGTGGCTGCGGGCTCGTCGGCCAGCGCCTGGCGCCGCGGGCGAGCGAGCGCCAGTTCGAGGGGGTGCTCGCGCAGGCGGCGGCGGCCGCGGACCTCGGCGCGGAGGAAGCGCGGATCCCGCTGAAGGCGCTCGTCGACCAAGCAGGGGAGGAGGAGCCGGTGCAGAAGCGGCTGCGGTCGCTCCAGCGAAGGGCCTCCTGGTCGCGAGCAGCCACGAGCGGCAGGAGGCCGCCCCCCCGCCAGGGGCCCGGGCGCAGGGGGGGCCCGCAGCGCGCGGGGATGCCGCGACACCGCCAGGGGGAATCGCGCGCGGCTGGAGGCTGGGCTCGCCGGAGGCCCCGCTCGATCGACCCGCGCGGCCTCCGAGACGGCCGACGCGGCCCAAGATGGCGCCCTCGGCCGCGCCCCGCCCCAGGCGTTGCCATGAAAAAGGCGCCGCGGCCGCGCCCGCAAGCGGAGGTCGATGCATCCGCCGCGCCGTCAATAAAAACATGTATTGCTCCTCGCCCCCCCCCCCCAAAACATCTCGATGTTTTCACTTTGCGGGCCCGGGATCCCCGACGCGTCAATGAGACGTCTTCTCGAGGGCAGTCCGAATTTGTCTCTCTCGCGAGGTAGACTCCGACTGCCTGGCAGACTCATTGATGGGCAGAAGCAGACAGACAGACAGCCAGAGAGACATATTGACTGACTGACTGACCAACTGTCTGGTCGCACCCGCTGCGCGGCGGCTTCGTTCTCGGCCGCCGAAGGCGCAACTGATGGCGCAACCAATGGGGGGCGGCTTCATTTTCGGCCGCCGAAGGCGCATGCGGTTTCATTATCAACCGCCGGCGGCGGCGCAACCTATTCCGCAACCGATAGGAGACGGTTTTATTCTCGGCCGCCGAGGGCGCAATCTATAGCGCAACCAATAGGAGGCGGTTTCTATCTCGGGCGCCGAGGGCACAACCTATGGCGCAACCAGTAGGAGACGGAAATGTGCTCGGCCGCCGAGGGCACAACCCATGCCGCACGAAACCACACATCGACGGGTTCATTTTCGGCCGCCGAGGGCGCAACCAGGCGAATCCAGTAAGAGACGGGTTCATATTCTAGATCGCCGAGGGCGCAACCTGTGGGGCAATCAACAGCGGACGGTTTTTAAATTCGGCAGCCGACGGCACAATTTATGGCGCAACCGATAGACGACAGTTTTATTCTCGGCCGCCGAGGGTGCAACCTATGGCGCAATCGATCGGCGGCGGCTTTATTCTCGGCCGCCGAGGGCGCAACCTACGGCGCCACGAGTACAAGACAGTTTTATTCTCGGCCGCCGAGGGCGCAACCTATGGCGCAACCAATAGAAGATAGTTTTACTTGCGGCTGCCGAGGGCGCAACTTATGGCGCAACTAATAGGAGGCGGTTCTGTCCTCTTGCAAATGGTGACTGGAGCCCCGACTATTCTATTTCGCGTCGCCCACCTCTCTGTCCCCAGCTCTTCCCTCAGCGGCCCGCGCCCCTCTGTTCCCGGCAGCAGAGTGCCCCCTCCGCCCCGACCGCATTATTTCGCGTCGCCCCGACTCCCCCTCTCCTCCTCTGCCCCCAGCTCTCTCCCCAGCTGCCCCTTGCTTTCGGCCCCAGCAGCCGAGTTCCCCTCCCCCCCCGCCCCGGCCGCATTATTTTGCGTCGCCCCCCCCGCCCCCCACCCCTCTGCCACGTTCCCAGGGCCTTTCGCTTTGCCCTCGCTCTCCCTTTCTTCTCCTTCTCCTATGTGTAAGACCCGTGGCGCGCGTGCCACTTGTTCTCGGCCGCGGGAGGCGCATGCTATGGCGCGACCAAACATGTTCATTCTCGGCCGCCGAGGGCGCGACCCATGGCTACGCCGATTGGAGGCGGTTTTATTCTCGGCGCCCAAGGGCTCAACCTATTGCGCAACCAGTCGGATATTGTTTTATCGCTGGCGCCCGATGGGTGCAATTTATGGCGCGACCGACAGGAGGCGGGTTCATTCTCGACCGCCGGGGGCGCAACCTATCGCGCAACCAATGGGAGGCGATGTTATTCTCGGCGGCTGAGGGATCAACGTTCGGCGCAACCAATAGGCGACGTTTTTATTCTCGGCCGACGGGGGGGACGACGACGACGAGCGACGACGAAGACGACGACGACGACGACGACGACAACCGCGACGACGACGACAGCGACGGCGACAGCGGCGGCGCGGCGAACGCGTCTGCTGAAACGACGACGACGACAGCGGCGGCAGCGACGGCGCCAGCGGAGACGAGGACCGTCGCCACCACGACGACACCAGAGGCGACGACGAGCGCGCTGACCCGGCCAAGTCCGGCTGGACATTCAAAACCGCGCGGGGCCACGTCCGATTTATGCTCGCCTTTTGGGCCGGCGGCGATGGGGGCCCCAGAGGCGGCCGGGGCGACCTGGAATGGTGGTCGCCAGGAGGCGCGGCGACCGGGACATGCGAGGACTTCCGCCGGGCCGCAGGGCGGGCGCCAGCGGCGCCGCGGCCGGCGCCGCCGCCAGCGGTGTGGATGGCGACGACAAGCCGCCGTCGACGGCGCGGCGGACGAGCCCCCCCACCCCCCTGCAACAAAGATCGCTGCGCCAGCGGGCGGCGGCCGCGACGGCGACGCGAGCGAATTCGAGGCGGAGGTCAACCGCGACTGCGGCGACTGGGGGAACATTCTGATCGGGCGCGGCAAGCAGCGGCCCCCGCCCGCAGACACGGGCCCCGAGGGGACCACCAAGTAGCGGTACATCATCGCGCACATGAAGAAGCGCAAGGTGGCCAAACTCCACACGCTCGGCGGCCGCGGCTGGGCTTCGAACAGGACGCCGTTGGATTCGGCATACTGTGGCGACACGGCCCGCCAGAAATGATGACGCCGCATCGCGACGCATCGCGGGCCAGAGGTGGCAGTGGCAGCTTTCGAGAGCGCGGGCGAGGGCTCGGAGAGCTCGTCGACCTTCGCGAGCTCCTCGAGGGCCCGTCGCGCGGGGCTAGCAGGAGGCAGCCCGGCGAGGAGGGCGCCAGCGGCGTCGGAGCCCCATTCGATCTCTCGGGGCGGGGGCCGCGCCGGCGCGCGGCAAGGGGGCCGGGGCAGCCGCCGCTCAATTCCGACCCTCCGGGGCCCGCGCGCGGGCGCGTTGGCGGCGCGCGCAGGGGTCGCCCGCGGCGGCGGGGCCCCCCTCGACCCTCCAGGGCGGGGGCCGCGCCCGCGCGCCGGCAGGAGCGTAGGCCGCCGCGCAGACCAGGGAACGATGGCCGGGGCAGGCGACCGCCTACTTCCTGCGCCAGGCGCGGATCGAGGGAGCCAGTGCTTGACGGGAAACGTTGGCGCGCCTCTCGGGGTCGCTCCGAAACCCCGTCGACCTGCGGGCGCCCCCCCACAGCGAAGGCGCCCGCCCCGTCCGCGGCCCCCCCTTCGTTCCGCTGCGGGCGAGGGGGGGGGGGGGGGCGAACGGGGAGGTGTGTCTACCGCGCTGGGGCGGGCCCCGCGGGTGGCGGGGCGCCTTCGGGGCCTCGCAGCGCGCCCCCTCTTGCCTGGGCGGGCGCGCTGGATCGTCGCGCGATCCAGAACCGCTTTCTTCCTCGAGGCGCATCGCCCGGCCTGAGCGAGGCCCGCTTGGTTCCTGGTGATCCGCCCTCAGCGTCGCCTGCGCGGCCCGCGGCAGGGGGGCGGCTCAGCGGCGCGCCGCTCGTGGACCTCGCAGAGGAAAAGGGCGCGCGCTTGCGTCGCCAAACACGCGAGCACAGCTGTACTTCTATGGGGCGACGAGCTCGGGCAGATTTTCTTGGCTCTGTTGAACCTGGGCGACGTCGTCAGGGCGTTCGCCAGAGACTAGCCCAACCTCGACGCGGGAACCAGGGTCGAGCGCCGCGCGCAGGTCGCGGCGCTCGCGCGCGCGCGCGCGGCAGGCGGCGCGCGCGAAGATCGAGCAACGTCAGAAGATGGTGGGCGAGTTTGACGCCCGCCAGGCGTTCGAGCCGTTAAACGTCTTCGACCGCCAGGCGACGAGGCAGGCCTTCGAGGATGTTCGTTGGAAGTTCGAGGAGGGCCACGTTCTGGCAATATCCTATTTCGAGGCCATGCAGACGGAGGCCGAGCGCGGTGACATCCGTGCAGAGGCAATCACAGCGCTCTATTCAGCCGAGGAGGACGAGGACCCCGCAGGCCGCAGCTGTTCCACGCGCATCTGAATTGTTTACTCGGGTAACACGTGCCTCGTGGCGAGGAGCGCGCGGGTCGACGCGCTCGCGCCCGCCGCGGGCCCTATTGCTGCAGCGCGAGCAGCGCATGCGAAGGAGGCCTGGCTGCTGGCGCAGCAGGGCCGCGCGCCGTTCCACGCGGCGCTCCAGCGGGCGATCGACGATTCAGTGGTCAAGGAACGCCACTTCACGACGCCGCTGGCCTCCGCCAGCAAGGCAGCGCGCCAGCAACCTCAGACGCCGCCGCCGCGGCCACGGCTGCCGAGATTCGCCGCAGAAGGTGCGCGGCGGCGGCGCTGGCAAGGGAGGCGGCCGCGGCGCGCGCGCGAACGCCGGCCCTGCCGGGCGGGCGCTGGACGCGAGAGCATCTGTTTCAGGTGCAGCTCCAGGACAGCCAGGTGCGACCCGATGAGATGCCGTTTGCGCGCGCTCGCACTGCTGCGCAAGGGGCCGCCCGCGGCTCGAGCGCAGAGGGGCGGACTCATTGATTGACAGAAGCAGACAGACAGACAGAAAGCCAGAGAGACAGACAGACATATTGACTGACTGACTGACCAACTGACTGGTCGCACCCGCTGCGCGGCGGCTTCGTTCTCGGCCGCCGAAGGCGCAACTAATGGCGCAACCGATGGGAGACGGCTTCATTTTCTGCCGCCGAGGGCGCATGCGGTTTTATTATCAGCCGCCGGCGGCGGCGCAACCTATTGCGCAACCAATAGGAGACGGTTTTATTTTCGGCCGCCGAGGGCGCAATCTATAGCGCAACCAATAGGAGGCGGTTTCTATCTTGGGCGCCGAGGGCACAACCCGTGGCGCAACCAGTAGGAGACGGAAATGCGTTCGGCCGCCGAGGGCACAACCCACGGCGCACGAAACCACAAATCGACGGGTTCATTCTCGGCCGCCGAGGGCGCAACCAGGCGAATCCAGTAAGAGACGGTTTCATATTCTAGATCGCCGAGGGCGCAACCTATGGGACAACCAACAGCGGACGGTTTTAAATTCGGCAGCCGAAGGCGCAATTTATGGCGCAACCGATAGACGATAGTTTTATTCTCGGCCGCCGAGGGCGCAACCTATGGCGCAACCAATAGAAGATAGTTTTACTTGCGGCTGCCGAGGGCGCAACATATGGCGCAACTAACAGGAGGCGGTTCTGTCCTCTTGCAAATGGCGACTGGGGCCCCGACTATTCTATTTCGCGTCGCCCACCTCTCTGTCCCCAGCTCTTCCCTCAGCGGCCCGCGGCCCTTTGTTCCCGGCAGCAGAGTGCCCCCTCCGCCCCGACCGCATTATTTCGCGTCGCCCCGACTCCCCCTCTCCTCCTCTGCCCCCAGCTCTCTCCCCAGCTGCCCCCTGTTTTCGCCCCCAGCTGCCGAGTTTCCCTCCCCCCCCGCCCCGGCCGCATTATTTTGCGTCGCCCCCCCCATCCCCTCTGCCACGTTCCCGGGGCCTTTTGCTTTGCCCTTGCTCTCCCTTTCCTCTCCTTCTCCTATGTGCAAGACCCGTGGCGCGCGTGCCACTTGTTCTCGGCCGCCGGGGCGCATGCTATGGCGCGACCAAACATGTTCATTCTCGGCCGCCGAGGGCGCGACCCATGGCTATGCTGATTGGAGGCGGTTTTATTTTCGTCGCCCAAGGGTTCAACTTATTGCGAAACCAGTACGATATTGTCACCTAGCAGCGAAGATTGATAGGTTTCTAATGGTGTCAAACGAGAGCATCTTGACGCCCCCGAGGGGGTCTGGGCGGGCCCCGGGAAATGCCGCGGGTGTTTGTGTACCTTTGGGGGCGGGAACTGGGGAGTGCCTATGGATTCCGATAGATTCCTGTAGATTCCCTATAGACTCGCCGCGGGTGTTTGCGGGGAGTGCCGCGGGAGCGTTTTCTCTTATGGATTCCTATAGATTCCTATAGATTCCTTATAGACTCGCCGCGGATGCTTGTGTACCTATGGGGGCGGGAACCGGGGGAATGCCGCGGGAACTTTTTTTCCGATGGATTCCTAGAGATTCTCACATATTCCCTATAGACTCGTATAGTTTTGCCTTTGGAATATTATAGATTCTTATAAATTCTCTATATATTCATTTGGATCCCCATGGATTCTTCTAGATTCCCATAGATTCCTACATAGCTTCCTATAGATTCTTATGGATTCCCATAGATTCGTATAGATTCCTTATAGAATCCGATATAGATTCCTACATATTCCTGTAGATTCGAATGGATTCCTCTTCAGATTCCTATAGCAGTTACTGCTACTGCAGCCACTGCCACTGCCACTACTACTGATGGCCGTGTTTCGTTCAAGGTGTGCGTGTGCCTCTCTCTTGTCGCCGCCCTCCCTTTCCTGCGCTGTGCACATGGCAATGGCCAACGCCTCGTCGCGACGTTCGTCCGCAGCCGCAGCCTCGGCTTCTCGCGGTGCTTCTCAGCCTGCGAGGGAGGACCGACGCGCGTCTGTGGCCGCGCCTGCTGCGGCCGCGCTTGCTCGGCGCCTGCGAGGGAAGACCGACGCGCGTCCGCGGCCGGGAAGAGAGTCTGGCGCCAGCGCCGGCGCCGGCAGACAGGCGCAAGCCAGCGCCAGCGCGGTCAGGGTGGACGCAGGCGGCGGTGTTTCTCAGCCTGCTGCGGCAGGCAGCTGTGCTTCTCAGCCTGCCGCGGCAGCGGGAGCAGGGGCTCCCGCCAAGCAGAAGGCGCAGCAAAAGGCAGACCTCCAGCGGAGACAGAAGACCGAGGAGCTCTTGCAGCAGTTGCGGGACCTCGGCAGCTACCCGAAGGAGCACGCCGGGCGTAGCCCTGCAGAGCGGCAGCTGGCGCGGACACTCCGCGACGCACGGAAGGCGAAGCAGTTTTCGCCAGAGCAGGAGGTCGAGCTCCAGGCCCTGCAGCAGGCGGAGACGAAGACCCAGGAGATCCTGCACCAGGTGCGAGACCTCGGCTGCTACCCGAAGGAGTACGCCGGGCGTAGCCTCGCAGAGCGGCAGCTGGCCGAGGAAGTCCGGAGAGCACGGAAGGCGAAGCAATTCCCCCCGGAGCAGGAGGCCGAGCTCCAGGCCCTGCAGCAGGCGGACAGCGATGCCAGAGCAGCGGCTCGCATCGCGGAGCCGGAGGAGCTTCCAAACCCCATGGAAGGGTTCGCAGAGGAGGCCCAGAACAGGATCTGATGCTCGAGAGTGGCATCCCGGCGCCTCGCCGCCTACAAGGAGCTTGTGTCCAGCCCCTCTGCGCAGCGCGAGGAGTTCGTGCAGCTGTGCGCAGAGCGGGCGCTCAGGGCGTCGGTGCCCCCGCGGGGAAGAGCCGCTACGTTCCCGGCGGCGAGGTGGAGGGGGGCCAGCTGCGCGTCTTCTCGGAGCGGCCCGTCTTGACGGCGCCGCTCGCGTGCCAGTTCTGCGAGTTCGACTCTGTTACGGAGGAGGACTTTGCGCGGCGCAAGCAGCGGCGCCGCGCGGGCGAGGCGGAGCACCGCAAGCGGGTCCTGTTCCAGATGGCGGAGGCCGGCTGCAGGCCGATGGCCGCCCAGGAGAAGAGGTTCATGGTGCAGAATTTTGCTTGCTTCCAGCAGGTCTGCCACCCGGGCAGCAAGGCCAACCGCTTCTCGGGCGGCGAGGCGGCGCCCCGATGCGAGGCAGCCTGCGTAGTCCGCGCGCAGAAAGATTACCTCGAGCACCGCCGCAAACTGCGCCTCTTTGGGGCAGTGCCGGAGAGGTGCTCCCCCGAGCACTGCGAAGACCCTGCAAGCGACCAGGGGCACTTCCCCGAAGGCGAGGCAAACGCCCGACCCACGCAGACCTTGGTGAAGCACCGCGGGGCGTACTACTTGCAGTCCCCGGAGCTCGTGCAGAAGCTCCTGGACGTGGGCAGGTACAGGCAGCGGTGGCCTTTGATCCCGCACGAACAGTTGCGCGCGTCCAGCGTTCAGCATCCAGATCACCCAGAGTGGCGATCTCTGCTGCACTCCCGTCGAGTCCCTGTGGAAGCACCAGCAGCAACGGCGGGCACCTGCGGTGCTTCTCAGCCTGCAGACGACAGGCCTGGCGGAGCTCCTCAGCCTGCAGACGACAGGCCTCGGCGCGCAGGGGTGGGAGATGCCGGTGCGTTGGCGTGGGTCTGTTGGGAGCGCCTTGCTGACCTGTGCGCCAAAAAGCCGAAGATGCCGTCGAACGCCCTGGTCAACGACAACTGGATCGGCCGAGGGCCGGCGCGGCGCGCGTCCGCGGCACTTCGAAGGCTACTTAGATGGCCGGCGCCCCTTGGCCGGCGCTGTTGGAAGCAAGTCCGCATTGGCAAGGGCGCCCCGGATGTCCAGCAGAAAGGCGTCGCGGGCAACGCCGTCCTCTTCGCCCAGCCCACGGCGGAAATCCCGCCCATGGAGCTGCCCCCGGCGCGCGGCGCGCTTGCGGAGTCTCTGAGCGTCGTCTTCTCGGGCGCAGCGCGCAATCTCAGCGAGGCGCACTGGGCAACAGTCAAGCGCGCCGAGTACATGCAGATCGTGAGGGGCCGCAAGCGGCAGTGCGCCACCTTTTTCCGAGGTGTCAGTCGGGGGGGAACTCGCCGCGACACGGCTGCCGGAGGACGGCGTCCCAGAGCGCATCCGGGCCTGCCTGCAGCCAGTGGGCGGTGCCAACTAAGCCCCGGCACGTCTGTTCGGGCCTGCGCCCAGGGCGCCAAAGGTGGGCAGAGACGACGAGGCAGGAGCAGGAGTCTGAGTCCATTTGGCTGGCCTACTACGTCAGCCTGTCGCGGCCTAGGAGCTTCGGCCAGCTCTTGAGCCGCGGCTTGCCTGACCGGAGCATCATCGAGCCAGGCCCCCCGGAACAGATCGCGAAGGCCTTCGACGAATTCTTCGCGGGCAAGATTGCCGAGACAAAGATCGCCTGCGCGAAGGCCCGACAGGCGCTGGGCTGGCCTGCGCGTCCTTGAGAAGCCGCGAGACGCAGGCTGCTTTGTGGCGGTGCTGCTCAGCCTGCCCGTCTGCGTGCTCGATTCCTGTCTGCACCGCATCAGCAATGCCATGCTTCTGACGTGCCTCGCTCGAAGATAAACCCATTGATAGCAGTGTCTCGTTCGGAGATACATCCAATGATAGCAGTGTGTCGCTTGGATTTAAAGCTATCGAAAGCAGCCGTTCGTTCGAAGCTAAATCCATTGATCGCAGTGTCTCGTTCGGAGAAAATTCCGTTGATCGCAGCGTCTCGTTTGGGGATGCATCCATTGATAGCAGTGTCTCGTCTGGAGATAAAGCTATCGAACGCAGTGAGCCGCTTGAAGCTAAACTCATGAATAGCAGTGTCCCCTTCGAGATAAATCCATTGATAACGGTGGCTCCTTTGGGATTACATCCATTGATAGATGTGTCCGTTTGGAGATACAACTATCGAAAGCAGTGAGTCGTTCCAATCTGAATCCATTGATAGCATCGTCTCATTCGCAAATTAATCAATTGATAGCAGTGTTTCGCTTGGACGCTAAATTCATTGATAGCACTGTCTCGTCTGTAGTTTGCAGCTAAATCAATTGATACCAGCGTCTCCTGGGATTGCCACTGCGACTGCGACTGCGACTGCCGTTGCCGCTGCGACTGTCATTGCGAATGCGACTGCGACTGCGAGTACATCCGTATTCTACAACAGGAATCCATCATGAATCTTAAGGGGAATGCTTCCAGATATGCTCATACACATCGCTGTTAGGTTGCTTTGCTGGGATAATTTTATCGCTGGCGTCCGAGGGCGCAAGTTATGGCGCGACCGACAGGAGACGGGTTCATTCTCGGCCGCCGAGGGCGCAACCTATCGCGCAACCAATGGGGGACGATTTTATTCTCGGCGGCTGAGGGATCAACGTTCGGCGCAACCAAAAGGCGACGTCTTTATTCTCGGCCGACGGGGGGGGTGGCGACGACGAACGACGACGAAGACGACGACGACGACGACGACCGCGACGACAGCGACGGCGACAGCGGCGGCGCGGCGAACGCGTTTGCTGCGACGACGACGACGACAGCGGCGACAGCGACGGCGCCGGTGGAGACGAGGACCGTCGCCACCACGACGACGCCAGAGGCGACGACGAGCGCGCCGACCCGGCCAAGTCTGGCTGGGCATTCGAAACCGCGCGGGGCCACGTTCGATTTATGATCGCCTTTTGGGCTGGCGGCGATGGGGGCCCCAGAGAGCGGCCGGGGCGACTTGGAATGGTGGTCGCCAGGAGGCGCGGCGACCGGGACATGCGATGATTTCCGCCGGGCCGCAGGGCGGGCGCCAGCGGCGCCGCGGCCGGCGCCGCCGCCAGCGGGGTCGATGGCGACGACAGGCCGCCGTCGACGGCGCGGCGGAGGAGCCCCCCCCCCACCCCCCTGCAACAAAGATCGCTGCGCCAGCGGGCGGCGGCCGCGACGGCGACGCGAGCGAACTCGAGGCGGAGGTCAACCGCGACTGCGGCGACTAGGGGAATATTCTGATCGGGCGCGGCAAGCAGCGGCCCCCGCCCGCAGACGCGGGCCCCGAGGGGGCCGCCAAGTAGCGGTACATCATCGCGCACATGAAGAAGCGCAAGGTGGCCAAGCTTCACGAGGTCGGCGGCCGCGGCTGGGCTTCGAACAGGACGCCGTTGGATTCGGCATACTGTGGCGACATGGCCCGCCAGAGATGATGACGCCGCACCGCGACGCATCGCGGGCCAGAGGTGGCAGTGGCAGCCTTCGAGAGCGCGGGCGAGGGCTCGGCCTCGGAGAGCTCGTCGACCTCCGCGAGCTCCTCGAGGGCCCGTCGCGTGGGGCTAGCGGGAGGCAGCCCGGCGAGGAGGGCGCCAGCGGCGTCGGGGCCCCATTCGATCTCTCGGGGCGGGGGCCGCGCCGGCGCGCGGCAAGGGGCCCAAACGGGGACGTGTGTCCAAACGGGGAGGTGCGTCTAACGCGCCGGGGCGGGTCCCGCGGGTGGCGGGCGCCTTCGGGGCCTCGCAGCGCGCCCCCTCTTGCCTGGGCGGGCGCGCTGGATCGTCGCGCGATCCAGAACCGCTTTCTTCCTCGAAGCACATCGCCCGGCCTGAGCGAGGCCCGCTTGGTTCCTGGTGATCCGCCCTCAGCGTCGCCTGCGCGGCCCGCGTCAAGGGGGCGGCTCAGCGGCGCGCCACTCGTGGACCTCGCAGAAGAAGAGGGCGCGCTTGCGTCGCCAAACACGCGAGCGCAGCTGTACATCTATGGGGCGACGAGCTCGGGCAAGTTTTCTCGGCTCTGCTGAACCTGGGCGACGTCGTCAGGGCGTTCGCCAGAGACTAGCCCAACCTCGACGCGGGAACCAGGGTCGAGCGCCGCGCGCAGGTCGCGGCGCTCGCGCGCGCGCGGCAGGCGGCGCGCGCGAGGATCGAGCAACCTCAGAAGATGGTGGGCGAGTTTGACGCCCGCCAGTCGTTCGAACCGCTAAACGTCTTCGACCGCCAGGCGACGAGGCCGGCCTTCGAGGATGTTGGCTGGAAGTTCGAGGAGGGCCACGTTCTGGCAATATCTTATTTCGAGGCCATGCAGACGGAGGCCGAGCGCGGCGACATCCGCACAGAGGCAACCACAGCGCTCTATTCAGCCGAAGAGGACGAGGACCCCGCAGGCCGCAGCTGTTCCACGCGCATCTGAATTATGTACTCGGGCAACACGTGCCTCGTGGCGAGGAGCGCGCGGGTCGACGCGCTCGTGCCCGCCGCGGGTCCTATTGCTGCTGCGCGAGCCGCGCATGCGAAGGAGGCCTAGCTGCTGGCGCAGCAGGGCCGCGCGCCGTTCCACGCGGCGCTCCAGCGGGCGATCGACGATTCAGTGGTCAAGGAACGCTACATCACGACGCCGCTGGCCTCCGCCAGCCACGCAGCGCGCTAGCAACCTCAGACGCCGCCGCCGCGGCCACGGCTACCGAGATTATTAGATTGTTCGCCGCAGAAGGTGCGCGGTGGCGGCGCTGGCAAGGGAGGCGGCCGCGGCGCGCGCGCGAACGCCAGCCCTGCCGGGCGGGCGCTGGGCGCGAGAGCATCTCCCAGAGATTCCGAACAACTAAGATTTTATCCTGGGGATAAAATCTTATTTTTTTATCCCTCGGGGATAAAATTTTCAGAATTTTAGCGCGGGGGTAAAATTTTATCCCGCGGATAAATTTTTTTAAAGATTTTAACTTTTTATCCTTCAGCGCTAAAATTCTAGCTTGGGCCGAACTGGTGGAGGAGGAGAAGGAGTAGGAGGAGCAGGAGGAGTAGGAGGAGGAGTAGGAGAAGGAGGAGCAGCAACAGCAACAGCAGGAGGAGGAGCAGGAGGAGGAGGAGGACGAGGAGGAGGAGGAGGAGGAGGAGGAGGAGGAGAGGAGGAGGAAGGAAAGGAGGAAGGGGCAGCAGCAACAGCATCAGGCGACAGCAAAGCCCCCTCCCGAGCGGCAGTCCCGAAGTTGCAGGAGACCAATCACCTGGCGGGGCGGTCTCCTCCAGCTGCTGCTGCTGCTGTTTCTCGGTGTCCTCCTCCTCGCGCTGCTGCTGCTGCTGCTGCTGATGCTGCTCCTCCTCCTCCTTGTCCTCCTCCTCCCCGTCCTCCTCCGCCTCCTCTGCTCCTCCCTCTCCTTTCGCCTCTTCGGCTAGCTCTGTTTCCTCCTCTGAGCTGTCGGACGTCGTGGCATTTCATTGTGCTGTGTTCTTTCTCTCGGATTTCTGCTGTCCTTTTGTGTACGCGGGATCTCCTGTGTTCTTTTTGTCGTTTGACGCCTGTTGGATTTGCAGTTTCTGTTATGTTTCTGCAATTTTTCTGTTATCTGTTTTTTTATGTAATTTTTCTGTTTTCTGTCATTTTTCTGTCATTTTTCTGCTTTCTGTCATTTTTCTGTCGGAGCTTTGTGCGTTTTGTTTTTTGTTTTTTTGGGGGAGGGCGGGGGGGGCGGTAGGGGCTGGGGGGAGGAGGAGGAGGAGGGGAGGAGGAGGAGGAGGAGGAGGAGGAGGATGGGGAGGAGGAGGGAATGGAGGAGGAAGAGGAGGAGGAGGAGGAGGAGGCGGAGGAGGAGGAGGGAGGAGGAGGAGGAGGAGGGAGGAGGAGGAGGAGGAGGAGGAGTGGGCGGTCGCCATTTTGCTAAAGGCAGTAGCCTTTACCAACAGGACCGAAAGTCCCGCACCAGGTCCGCCAGGTCTATGGCGCGGTACTTCCTGATCAGCTCTCTACATATGGTCGTGCAGTGGCATTTTTTTGCTACGTTCACGGCCTGGCCGATCTCGGCCTCGTCCGAGTAGTTCCAGCTCTCTTTGGGACTTCCCTGCTCGGCCGTTTGCTTCTCCACGAGGTGGATGAAGATGTGGTGTTTGGGGTAGAGTCGCCAGTAGATGGTGTCGGCGTCCTTCGAGGCCGCCTCACGAAACAGCTCGATGTACAAAAAAACGTGGCGAAGCCCAGCCATTCGGATCCTATCTGGGGAGTGGACAGGGTCCCAGACTGGCAGCTCATCGTAAACCTGCGCAAGGTAGTTCACGCAGGCGGCCCTTGTCTGATCACGGGCATTCCGCGGCGAGTGAAATTGCGTCAGCATCTCACGTAGAACTCGTAGCATGTACCGCCCCTCGGCGGCCTTCAATTTCATCTTAGGGTTCTTGCCCTGAGGCTTGAGCATGCTCAAGGTGAGGTTCTGAATCGGCGCGGGGATGCCCAAGCTTTTCGCTGCCATCCTGACCTGCACCATCAGCACTGTCATTGCGTGGATGGTTTTGTCGCTGTCTGCCGTCAGGTTCCCGCCCAAGGAACGCGAGAGTTCGAAAAACACGTTGCCGAGGAGGTACGGCAGAATACCCAGGCAAGACGCATGCATGAGGTCTATGCTCACATATTTCAGCTGCATGCCTGGGAACGAGAACAGCTCAGATACGAAGCGCTCCATCATGATATTCTGCATGACGAACTGCACGTGCGTGAACTCGTGTCCACGCCACTGAGCCTCCGAGTCGCACCTCCTGAAATCCAGGTCTCCTGTGTTTGCTGGACATATCCAGCAGCATCGCTTATCCTTTGTTTCGGCCTTCCAGCCTGTCAGCTGGAACGCCTGCTTGAGCCACGCCCAGTCGCCTTTCACCTGGATGCATGCCGCCTTGCACGGCAATGCGTGGCCGATTTTGTCGCCCCTGGCGATGTCACCACTAAATTCTCGAGACGCGCCGAAGCACAAGCCGTCGTGCCTCTTGCTCGGATGCGTACCCCGAGCCAGCGACTCCAGACTCCATCGCATCACTCTCCAGGCCCCTTCGAAGGTACACCTGCCAGAGCAGCCGCACTGGCAGACTTGCCTGCGCGGCAGCAAAACAAAACGAGAGGGAGGTAGATGAGGGCAGGAGGAGCATGGCTAGGGCGAGTGGGTTGTGGAGGGTGGTGGTTGGGGGGGGGTCGGGGAGTCGCGCGAGGAGGGGCGGCGGCGGCGGTGGCCGGTGGTGCGGGGGGAGGGCTCTGCAGGGAAGGTTGGAGGTGGGAGGGTTGCGAGTGGAATTCGGGAGTTGAGAGAGTTTGGGGCACCCCCGATTTGCATTTCTGCCCGCTGCCTTTTGGGGAAGGCGCAGAACCAGTTTCGCCGATGCCTCAAGATAGATCCTGAAATGGTCTGCCAAGTCAATAAGTAAAGCGAGTCCCTGTGCGCGTAAGGCGCGGCGTCTCCCCATATGCCAAGAGAAACCGCGTTTTCTGCGAGTGCGTCCAGCGGCGGAACAACGTTTTCACCCCATTCTCTCAACGCTTGTTCTTGTGGTCGCTGGCCATCGCCGAACCGACTCCACAAGTGAATGTCGCTGGGCCTCACCAGCCAATCTAAAATCTCATGCGGCACGAGGAAGTTCACTAGAATTGGCTTCTGTCTGGCAGCATGGGCGTCCCATCCTAGGAGATATGCCTGGTAAACGTCTGGGGCATCTGACTTGTCGAGCCTCCTCATTACATCCCTGTACGAGTTCTTACCTCCACCCAAATTCCCCAAGCTCGAGATGTCCTCGGGAACCGCATCTGGATGGCGAGATAGATCTGAACATATACTTTGGGCACCTTCTACAATTTCTGTGGCCGCCAGGGTGCCCGACATGAACTTCCGCTTGAGAAAAGACGCACTAGCTCCCGATGACGATGCAGTTTCATCTGTCGGGCGAGGGGTTGCCGCCGAACTCGAGTCTGCCTTCTGGGAGTGGTGCGCCAAAAAAAAACGACCATCTCACCCCCAAGAAATCCACGGCGACAGCGCCCCTGGACAAAACCAAAAACACAAACCATCATTAGATGTTTCACCCTTGATTTCAAACATCACCCTCTATTGGGAATGGTGCAAGGTCATATTGAACCCGAAGCGGCGTCAGCACGGGAAAGCAGCCGCTGACGAACACCACCGCCCAGGACCATGCATTGCCAGGAAGCGCGCGGGGCCCCGACAACTCAGCCTGGGCCGAACGCCACTGAAGAGGGGAACCATGGTCCATCATATGCGTTCACACGCAACCACATCACGGTTTCAACAACATCCCCCATTGACCCTCAGCATATGTCAATGGACCATGGTAGCTGGGGGAGCGTTTCACATGCGGCTCGCATGGGGCGCCTGCAAAAAAAACTGCACAACACGCGTTGTCGCCTCCTAGTCTGCCGACCCCATCGGCCGACCAATAGCACCCGCCTTTCGGACCCGAAAGAGATGGTCTACGCTCAAGCCATGCGCTTGAGGTCGTCCAGGTTGGACTTTTTCCACTCGTTGAAGCTCTTCTGAGGGCGCCAACAAAAAAAAAGGAGGCGGATGAGGACGACTGGAGGGGGGCGGGCAATTCAAATATGAAATTAGTGTTCCATTTGTTATCTGGTATCCTCCTCTCCTCTTTCCTCCACCTCTTTCCCCACCTCTTTCCTCCACCTCCTCCACCTCGTTCCTCCTCCTCCGCCACCTCCTGGGGCGCTGCTGTGACAGGTTCTAAGCCAATACGAATATGTCAGTGTCCTCATTTGGCCTTCTCTCCTCCTCTCCTCCTCCTCCTTCTCCTCATCCTCATCCTCCTCCTCCTCGCCCTCGTGTTCATGCGTTGCATGGGATAGGCATTGTAGTTTTTTACCTGCGCTCCTGGATGGCGTTGAGCCTGGCCAGGAGCGTCTGCGCAGTCTGGTCGAGCTCCTGCTTGGTCTTGTCGTCGTCCCGCACGGTGGCCTTCGCGTCGGAGTACTCGTTCTCGCCGAACTCGTCGATCGTCTTCTTGAAGTCCGCTGCCCTCGTGGTCAAGAACGCGCCCATGGCCTCGGGAAAGTTCTTGGCCGCGAGCTTCCTGCACAGCGATGGGATGTCAGCCAGCTCGCCGCCGCACGCGCGCAGGAACGCCTTCGACTTGCCGATGGCCTCCTCCAATTCCTTCTTCGACTTCTTTCTAGCTGCTTTCTCTGGGTTCTCCTTGGCGTCCTCGAGCTCCTTCTGCAGCCTCTCCTCTCGCTTCCGCTTCTTCTCCTCGGCCTTGCTCTGCGATGTCGGCGTCGGCGCCGAGCTGGAGGCGGCGTGGCCGTCGGCTACGGCGGCGATGTCGACGCCCTGCATTGCTCCTTGCACCTGCCTGTAGTCACCCTCGGTCATGTCGGCGACGGCAGCGATCTCGGTTTTTTCTTCTCTGCCGTTCACCCTGCGCAGGATCTCCTTGCTGTACTTGTACTCTCTCACGCCGAGGTCTGCCAGGGCCTTCATCCTGTGCGGGCGCTCCTCGAGGCAGTGGATTATGATGGACGCGTGATGTTTCGAGTTCATGTAGAGTGGGCTGGCCAATTGTTCCTCAGTCAGCCACTCTTCGTCGGCCACGTGCTTCGTGCTCTGGTTGACACTGGCCGTGGCCTTGCCCTGGTGGCCCCCGCTGCTCGCGTCCATGATGAAACGGGTGAGCCACTGCCTGCGCTCGACGTCTCCGCCCTTGTCGTACCGCTCGTACAGGGTGGGGGCGTTGGTCTTGAGAGTGTAGCCATATGCGGAGAACAGCGACTTCATCTTAGTATCTCCAAGCGTCTCCTTGAGTTGCTGTGGCGTAAGTGTTGCCAAATCCACGCCCTTCTTACGAAGCGTCGCCTTGGCCGCCGCCATCGGCTTGGAGTCCTTCTTGCTCCCGAGGTTGGCCAGTTCTGTCATCTCCGCTTCGCTCAGCGGCGCATCGTCCATCTCGGCAGGCAACTCCATCTTGACCTTGGACTTGGCCTTGGCGGTGGGCGTCCTGACAGGCGTGTCCTCGGGCGCCTCGTCCTCTGGCTCTTCCTTCGGCTGCATCAGGGTGTCCTGCGGGTCCTTCGGCGAAGTCCCTGCGGCTGCGGGCCTCTTGTGTGCTGGTGCTCCCTGCTTCCTAGGCTTCTTCGCATTCACATCTCGCTCGGCTGAGTCATCGTCAGAAGCCTTCCCACCTTTCTTCCGCTTTGGCTTTGCAGCAGAGTCGGATAGCGCAGCAGGCGTAGAAGGAGCTCTCATGGCGGCAGACGGTCTCTTCATCACCGTAGGCTTGCTCAAGGGCTCGGAATCGCTGCTGGACACCATCTTCTCAGAACGTCTGGTTGCTTCTGCGCATGTGGGAATCCCGAACTGGAACGGCCATCAAAACCTCGAGCCTGAGTGTCGGTACAGACGGAACAATTGCGTGGAACATCCAGCGACAAAAACTCTCCCCCCCCTCCTCCCCCCTCTCCCCTGGATGTCCTCACTCGAATTCCCCTGGGGAGGTTGTGTCATGTCCCTTCGGGAACAGATGAGGTTCTTTTTTTGGGGGGGACCGTCGGGGCAGACGCAAACATGTCAGAGAAGCGGCTCAGTGACAGAAAACAGCTCCCGACAGCTCCCCGCGGGAAAAAACAAAAATCTGCTCGGGCCCTGGCTGTTTTTTCTGTCATTTTTCTGTCATTGTTCTGTCATTTTTTCTGTCATTTTTTCTGTCATTTTTCTGTCGGTTGATTTTACATGTAAAAACACAGTGTTTTCTCACTTTTTTTGGCCAACATAAATGACAGAAAAATGACAGAAAAATGCCAAATGACAGAAAAATGACAGAAAAATGACAGAATTCTGAACAGCTGGGTTCCGGAAGGCTGCGATCCAGACCAGCCGAGTTCCGGAGACGAAATCCAGGACGGGAGAAAGCTTCCATGGACAGACAGACATCCCAAGGACGGGGCGCTTCACCTCAGAAGCCGTGCGTTCTCGCTGAGAGAATCTCTCTCGCAGAAGCTGCGCCCCTTCGATGAGGAAGAGGAGGGGGAAAGGCAGAATGGGAGCGCGCGGGGGAGTGCGAGGAAATGCAGGAAGAATAACAACGGAAGGAGGATAAGGAGTAGGAAGAGCAGGGGGACGAGAAGGACAACGACTTGTTATTTGCACCTGCCTGCTGTTCTGCGGAGCATGCAGCATTAGCTAAGCCTACGTGCTTTCAAGTTCCTGAGAGCAGCACGAACAGACTCGAGCTTGTCTTTGGGCAGCTCCCTCACGCGGCCCCTAAGGGCCGTAATATCAGGATGGCGCTCAGCATCCTTCATGACGCTCTCAACCACGCCAGTTGGGTCGTCAGACTCGCTAATGAAAACTTGTAGGACCTGCGCTTTATCTTTACTGGTAGTCCTCAGTATTATCGTCTGGCTCATGTTGTGCCCTGCAGTGCGCTGTAACCATGGTTTCGTCTCAGCGTCGCCGTCGAGCGCATCCGCTGCGACGACCTCGGCGGCGGGCGGCGCGGGTAGTGCAGCCAAGACCATCTCTGCAAGAGGTGCATCTCCATCGCCCCCGACGAGCTCGCCATCGCTCACTGCGACCATCTCGTCTGGCGCATCGTCGTCGGATACCAGGGAGACGGCCGCAGGTCGTTTGGCAGCGGCTGCGGCAGCGGCTGGCCGCTTGAGAGCAGCCTCGGCTTTCGCCGTGGCCTTCTTCTTGGGCTTCGGTTGTGGCGGTAAAGCTGGGACCTCCATCAGCCTGCCGTCCGACTTGATGTAGCTCGATGGAGTCAACGTGGTATACCTGCGTCCGTCAGGCCATATAGCAACAGCGAATCCGTCCTCACCTGGCTCGTGCCTCTCTGCGTACAGCCGCTGCCCATTGCCGCCAAGAATGAACGTGCGGCCATCCTGCGTAATCGTGCACACCTCGTCGTCGGAGATGGACTCGTGAGAACAAGAAGACGACGTGTCAGGTGGAGCGTCCCTGAAGTTCACGAATGGGTTTTTAGCCTGCACGGGTCCACCGATCTTTCTGCGGGGGTCTAAGCCAGACGCTTCCCAGATGTCGTAAATCTCGATGAGCTCAGTCGGGTGTGATGGGCTGGCTCCAACTACTTCGCCAGAGCCGCACGCCTTGGCTTTCAGGGTGATGTATTGCTCATACTTTTCCCGAACGTGGGACATCATGACACGGTAAGAATACGCCACCAAAGCGAGAGTCTCGCCGTGCGGCTTCACTATGTCCCTGGCAAGCTTCATCGAACCTTGCTCGTGCTTCTGCTCGGTACATGCCTTCATCACTGCTCGTTTCATGCCATCTTGGGAGAAGAACCCTCCTCTCGTATCGAGAGCAGCAAGCTGTTTCAACGAATCAGAAGCTTCAACCAAATAAGGTACATTGATGTTTCTCCTCATGTGATCGGAAGGGTATCGACCATCTCTCCACGCAATGTGGAGTGTGCGGGCCACGATTGGCTCAAGAACAGATGCGGTATCGGTGTCGGTCGAGGACCGCCAGCAGGGAGCGCGTTTGCGCCGTCTGGCCATGCTAGCATGGCGTTGAGCCAAAACTGGCAACGGACAACTCCGATTAGACTGGCTTTATTTAGGTTACGGGCTCTATTTAGATTACGGGCTCTATTTAGCAAAGATGTTGTCGTTTAGACGGGCTTTATTTAGGTTATGGGCATTTATTTAGGGCGGGCATATGGGTGACCAAGGGCTTTATTTAGGTGTCGGGCATTTGGGCTACCACGGGGGCCCCTCTGAATGCCAGGATCGGTGCACTTATATGACCTCGCCTCCATCGTGTGGCCAGCCTCTGGGGCCTGGCTGAGGGGATGAGGGGGCTGATGAGGAGGATGGGGAGGATGGGGTGATACCGTGCTCCAGGGGGGGGGGGGGGGGAGGGCAGGAGGAGCCAGAAAGGAGGCGGCAGACCAGAAGGATGAGGATGAGACGGAGGGGGGGAGGAAGGGGGGAGGAAGCAAGAGTAGGAGAGTGTAGCAGTGGAGCGAGGACGGCGGAACCCCTGGCGAACCGAGCGCAGCAAGTGCCGACGATTCGAGTTCTGACGAGTGGAGCCCTGGACGGCAACGATCGATGAAGAATGAACGATGTGCCACTCGCCTCGGCAACGATCGATGAAGAATGAACGATGTGCCACCCGCATCGCCGCTCGCCCCTCTGAAGTCTGTCATCAAAGGTTGGGGAAGCGGGTCTGGGGCAGCTCAGCGGCGGTCTCGGTCGGGCCGTTCTTCATGCGCTCCTGATGGCGGCAATTCTCAGCATCCTCCTGCCACCCTCCCCCTCTTCACCCCGACTTGGACCGCTTCGCCCTTCTCCATCCCCTCCTGTTCTTCCTACTCCTGGGGCGCCCTCCGACTGCAATTTCTCAGGATCATCGTGCTCCTCCTCATCCTTCTCCTCCTCCTCCCCCTAATCTTCCTCCAGTCCTTCCTCTAGTCCGCCCTCTATTCCTCCTCCTCCTCCTCCTCCGCCTCATTGTCCTCCTCCCTCCTCCTCGGCTAAGCCTCAACATGATAGGGTGCGGTTGCGCGCAGCCCCGAGTCCTGCACGGCCTGCCGCATCTCCTCCTGCTGCACGCGCGCGGCGAGCTCGGCGCCCTGCTTCTCGATGGCCCTGCGCGCCTCGATGTCGGCCTCCTGGGCGCCGCGCGATGGGCCAGCTGAGCAGTCGGTGGCGATCTGCTCCACCTCCGACGTGGGGCTCGCTGGCTCGCGCTCCTGCGGGACGGTCTTCTCGTCCTCCGACTCGATCTCCTCGATCTCCTCGATCTCCTCGATGGTCGGGCTGACGCAGGCAACAGGTTGAGACAAGGCCGACGCAGACGAGTCCACACGGCCCAACTTTCTCTTCTTCTTGCCGTCGGGCTCCAGAAGCTTCCGACCGAGCCAAAACAAGTCGAACCTGCTGTCGACGCACGGGCGGGGGGCGTACTCGGGCTTCGCGGCGTGGCGGAACTCCTCGAAGTTGGACACGATGAAGTCGCAGAACTCGATGTGGTACTCGACGATGCTCTCGGCGGGCCAGACGTGCTTGCCTACGTGGTCGCACTTGTTGCCGAGACAGCCGGCCCACCACTCAGTGCCGAAGATCCGCGTCGCCACCATCTTCTTGCTCTCATCCTGGGCCGAGGCAGCGCAAGCAGACGCGCCCGAACAATGTGTTCACATCTGTAACTTGGTGTCATTGTTCTGTTGCCTGTCATTTTTCTGTTGTCTGTCATTTTTCTGTTGTCTGTCATTTTTCTGTCAGTTCTGTCATTTTTCGGTCGGAGCTTTTTTTGCGTTTGTTTTGTTGTTGTTTTTTAGGGGGGGAGGGGGGCGGTAGGGGCTGGGGGGGAGGAGGGGGAGGAGGAGGAGGGGGAGGAGGAGTGCTCCAGGGCGCGGGGCTCCGCGGGGATGTTCATTCCACTCCCCGAGGCGACCCCGCCTACCAACCTCCTACAGACCTCCGCCTCCTCCTCCACCGCCCCCGCTGATCGACGGTCCTCGGCTGGGTCGAACTTGCGCATCTGGAGGTCGGCAACGTACAGGTTGTAGCCATCGCGCAGCTTGATCCAGAGCGGATGGTAGTACAGATACATGCACAACTGGCCCTCTAACATCACCACCAACTTGCGTCGAACAGCAAGCTGGAACAAGAAGACCGTCGCCAAGACGATCTTGAACTGCTCATCGGAGAGCTGGCCGAAATTGCACTCCGTCGGAGGGCTGATCCACAAAAGTCCACCAGGCTTGAGCATCAAAACGAAGCTCAGAAGCTGGTACCACCCGCCAGGCGATGAAACATCCTCGGGGGCGCGGAAGAGCTCGGGTGAGTGAGCTCCTCGTCGTCATATTGCTCCTCCTCCACCTCCTCCTCGTCCTCCTCCTCCGTCCCCTCATTCTGCAGTCTTTCATTTTTCTGTAATTCTTATGGTTTCTGTTTTTGTTTCTGTTATTTGCTTGTGTTTTGTATTTGTTCTGTTTTTTTCTGTTGCTTTTGATTTTTCTGTCATTTTTCTGCCATTTTTCTGGTGTCTGTCATTTTTCTGTCATTTTTCTGGTTTCTGTCATTTTTCTGTCATTTTTCTGTCGCCGGTCATTGTTCTGTCATTTTTCTGTAAGTTTCGGTTTTCTGTCATTTTTCTGTCATTTTTCTGGTTTCTGTCATTTTTCTGTCATTTTTCTGTCGTCTGTCATTTTTCTGTCATTTTTCTGCTCGGGGCGATTCCTCCCTCGAGGTCCCCAGAAGTGTCCTGCCAGGGAAACTCGCACTTGTCGAAGCGAGTCACAGCGTAGCCCTTCTTCTCGAAGGCGTCGCTGAGGCGATGGGAGCCCGAAAAAATCTCGAGGACGTCCCACTTGCGAGTGAACTCCTTCTGGGCGGCCACGGAAACCTCGCAGCCGAAGAGGATCAACTTGTCGAAATTGTCGCCACAACAACGATAACAATAATTCGGATCATCGGCATGATCAGCAAACACCGCTGGGTCCATCCCAAACTGGCTGGATGTTTCTCCGAGGAAACGGTCATGCTGGTCGATGGACATGACCTCGAGCTCTGGGGCTCTGGGGCCTCCTTCGAGGCAAAATGAACTTTGAAGCCAAAACAGCTTGCTCGCCCCTCCTTCTCCTTCTCCTCCTCCTCTCCATTATCTTTCTCCTCCTCCTCCTCCCCCCCCTCACCATTAGTTGTTTCCTCGTCCTCCTCGTTGTTCTCCTCCTCCTCCTCCTCCTCCTCACCTCCTCCTCCTCCTCCTCCTCCTCCTCCTCCTCCATCCTCCTCCTCCTCCTCCTCCTCCTCCTCCTCCTCCTCCTCCTCCTCCTTATTCTCCTCCTTATTCTCCTCCTTATTCTCCTCCTTATTCTCCTCATTCTACTCTTCGTGACGACAGTGGCGATTGCAAGGCAGGCAGGACTGCAACGACGGCGACGCCTACGACGGTGGCCGCGGCAGCAGCGGCGGCAACGGCCACGACGCTGACGGTTGCGAGGCCGACGGAATGCACGGACGACGACCACGGCGACGACGGCGGTGGTGACGGTTGCAACGGTGGCGGCGACAGTAACGATGTTGACGGCTGTGGCCACGGAGACCGCGGCAATGGCGACAGTTGCAACGGCGGCGGCGACGGTCACGATGCTGACGTCTGCGAGGCCGACGGGGGACGACCACGGCGACGGAGGCGGTGGGCGGCGGCGACGGCGACGACTCTGACGATTGCGAGGCCTTCGGAAGGCACGGACGACGACCACGGCGACGGCGGCAGTGGCGACGACCACGGCGACGCGACGAGCGTGGCGCCGACGGAGCAAGCACGCGAGCAAGCACGCGAGCACGCGCGGAGCTGGGGCGGGGCGCGCCGAGGGGTGTGGTCGAACTTCTTGTCGTCGGGGGGGCAGGCGAGGGCGCGCGACCCCGAGACCCCACCGACCGACCCACCGACTCCGAAAGGGCTCGACACTGATCCGCCTGATCCCTAGGTGAGGGCTCGAGGGGGCATGTGAGAGTATCTGTTATAGCTAAATTTAAGAATTTTAGCGGCAGGGATAAAATTTTACCCTGGGGATATATTTTTTCAACTTGGCATGCAAAAACTAAAATTTTATCCTGGGATAAAATCCAAGAGCGGACCGAAGATTTTAGCGCGGGGATAAAATCTTAGCTGTTTGGAGGGTCTGGGCTGTTTCAGGTGCAACTCCAGGACAGCCAGGTGCGACCCGAAAAGATGCTGTTTGCGCGCGCTCGCACTGCTGCGCAAGGGGCCACCCGCGGCTCGAGCACAGAGGGGCCGCCCGCGGAACCGACGCACGGGTCGAGGCCCTGACCTGTCGGGGGCCGCGCCCCGACGCCGCTCCCGGGCGCCCCGAGGGGCATGCAAGGGCGGCGGCCGCAGCTTGCGGCGCTGAAACCATGGCGATGCCGGCGGCAGCTCAGGGCCAGGGGGGCCGCGCCCCTTCGTTGCCGCCGCTGCCAGGCGCAGGCCTGGCGGCCCCGCGCGGCCGCGACCGCCTCGGTGCAAGGCGCTCCAGGCTCTCCTCGCCGCAAAGCGATCCGCCTCCACGCAGGCCGCGCCGGGCCTCCATTCGACCCTTCGGGGCGGGGGGGCCCGCCCGCCAGGCCGCGTGCGAGGGCCGAGAATTGGAGGCGCCGTGCGCTCCGGCGGAAGAGGGCGCCGCCAGCAGAGGGGCGGGCCGAGAAGGCCCCGAGGGCTAGCCGCGGGCTGGGGGCCAGGCGGCGGGGCACAGGCGGCTGAAGGTGTTCCATTTTTTCGCAGGGCGAAGGCGCCGGGCAGACGTCGCAGCCTTCGCGAGTCGCTTCAGTATCTCAGCGCGCTTGGGCTAGGCGGACCTGGCCAGGTCAGAACGCGCCGACCTCGCCGACGCAGCGTCGCGCGACTTCGTGGTCTCGCCACCTTGCAGTCTCCGGTCACGGGCGGTGTGGCGGGGTGCCGCCTAGGTCCGCGCCCGCTGCGATCAGCGTCGTGTCCATTGCGTTCCTGGAGGGCCGCGAGTTGTTGTAGTGCCAGGCGTCGAACTGGCGTCGATGTTTTTTCGCCCGTGTTGGCTTTCGCCTGGTTCGTTTCGCCCGGTTCGTTTTGCCCGAGTTTGCTTTCGCCCGGGTTGTCTTTCGCCCGGGTTGGCGCGGGTTGGCTTTCGCCGGGGTTGGCTTTCGCCCGGGTTGGTCTTCGCCCAATCTGGCTTTCGCCCGAGTTGGCTTTCGCCCGGTTTAGCTTTCGCCTGGGTTGGCTTGCGCCCGGGGCTGACGTTCGCCCGGCTCGGCGTTTCGCCCGGGATGGTTTTCGCCCAGGTTCGTTTTCACCCTCCCCTTCCTTTCCTCCTCCCGCTCCTGTCCTTTGCTGCTGCTGCTGCTCCTCTTCCCCTCCTCTCCTCCTCTGGCACCTCCGGCTGGCTGGAGCTCCGCGCGCGTTCCCGCAGCAGCACTGGAAGCGCAGCCGCCCGCCTTATTCCCGGACGGCTTGGCCCACGCATGCGCGCCGCGCTTGCCCCCCTGAGGCCCAGGGCCAGTCAGTGCTACGCGCGCCCCTGGCAAAGCCAGACGCGCGCTCGAGCACTTGAGCGCGCCCCGCGCTTCAAGCGCCCCGCCTGCCCGAGCAGGCCCGCCCGTCAGGACCTGCCCGGCCCGACCCGACCCGCTCCGCGTTACGGCCCGCCCACCCGACCCGACCCGCCCGCCAGGGTTCGCGCGTGCCCAGTCGAGCGCGCCCCGCACTTTTGCGCCCCGCCCGCCCGACCCGACCCGCTTGTTAGGGCCCGCCCGACCAGACCCGACCCGCCCCGCTCGTTAGGGCCCGCCCGCCCGACCCGACACGCCCCTGCTTTGGGCCCGCCCGACCCAGCCCGACCCGCTCCGCCTGCGAGGGCCCGCCCGCCCGACCCGACCCGCACGCTGGGGTTCGCGCGCGCTCGCTCGGGCGCTCCCCACGCTTCAGCGCCCTGCCCGCCCGACCCGAGCCGCCCCCGCCCGGCCCGACCCGACCCGCGCCGCCCGTTAGGGCCCGCCCGCCCGACCCGACCCGCCCGCCAGGGTCCGCGCATGCTCGCCCCGGCGCGCCCCGCCTTTTAGCGCCCTGCCCGCCCGACCCGACCCGCCCGTTAGGGCCTGCCCGACCCGGCCCGACCTGCCCCGCCCGTTGGGGTCAGCCCGCCCGGCCCGACCCGCCCTTTACAGGGTTCGCGTTTGCTCGCTCCAGCGCGCCCCGCACTGAAGCGCCCGACCTGCCCGACGCGACCCGCCCGCGAGGTCCGCCAGGCCCGCTCCGCCCCGCCCCGCGCCCCGCCCGTCAGGGTCCGCCTGCGCGACCCGACCCGCCCGCCAGGGTTCGCGCGCGTTTGTTCCGGCGCGCCCCGCAGTGCCCCGCCCGCCCGACCCGAGCCGCCCGCTCGGGTCCGCCCGACCGACCGACCCACCCGCTAGGGTTCATGCGTGCTCACTCGAGCGCGCCCCGCACCTTGCCGCCCCGCCTGCCCGGCCCGACCCGCCCGCGAGGGCCCGCCCGACCCGGCCCGACCCGCGCGGCCCGCCAGGGTTCGCCCGCCCGACCCGACCCACCTGTTGGAGTTCACGCGTGCCGACCCGCCCCGCCCGACCCGACCCGCCCGCGCGCGTGCTCGCTCTGGCGCGCCCCGCACTTTGGTGCCCCGCCTGCCCGACACAGCCCGCGCCCGACCCGCCTCGCCTGTCAGAGTCTGCCCGGCCCGACCAGGCCCGCCCCGCCCGTTAAGATCTGCCCGCCCGACCCGACCCGCCCCGCCCGATGGGGCCCGCCCGCCCGGCCCGATCCGCCCGCCAGGGTTCGCGCGTGCTGGCGCGAGCGCGCCCCGCACGTTAGCGATTCGCCCGCCGGGCCCGACCCGCGCGCCAGGGCCTGCCCGACCCGACCCGGCCCGCCCCGCCCGATGGGGTCCGCCCGCCCGACCCGACCCGCCCGCCAGGGTTCACGCGCGCTGGCTCTGGCGCGCGCCGCACTTCAGCGCCCCGCCCGCCCGACGCGACCCGCCCGTTAGGGTCCGCCAGACCCGCCCCGATCCGCCCCGCCCGTCAGGGTCTGCCCGCCCGACCCGACCCGCCCGTCAGAGGTCGTTCTTGCTCGCTCCGGCGTACCTCGCAATTTTGGGCTTCGCCCGCCCGACCCGGCCCGCCCGCCAGGGTTCGCCCGACCCGATCCGACCCGCCCGCTAGGGTTCGTGCGTGCTCACTCGAGCGCGCCTCGCACTTACCTTGCCTCCCCGACCCGACCCACCCGCGCCGCGAGGGTCCGCCCGACCAGACCCGGCCCGACGTGCCCATTGCGGGCCCGCCCGCCCGACCCGACCCGCCCGCCAGGGTTCGCGCGCGCTCGCTCCGGCGCGCCCCGCCTGCCCGGCCCGACCCGCCCGCTAGTTAGGGCCCGCCCGGCCCGACCGACCCGCCCCGCCCGTCGGGGTCCGCCTGCCCGACCCGACCCGCCCGTTCGAGTTCGCGCGCGCTCGTCCTGGCGTGCTCCGCGCTTTTTGCGCCCCGCCCGCCTGGCCCGACCCGCCCGCCAGGGTCCGCCCGATCCGACCCGACCCAGGGCCCGCCCACCCGACCCGACCCGCCCGCTTGCGTTCGCGCCTGCTCGCCCCGGCGCGCCCTGCACTTTAGCGCCCCGCCTGCCCGACCCGACCCGCGCCCGACTGGGCCCGCCCGCCAGGTCTGCCCGACCCGACCCGCCGCTGTAAGGTTCACCCGTGCTCACTCGCGCGCGCCCCGCGCTCTAGCGCTCCGCCCGCCCGGCCCGACCCTCTCGTTAGGGCCCGCCCGATCCGATTCAACCCGTTCGCGCGTCGTTCCGGCGCGCCCCGCATTTCAGCGCCCCGCCCGCCCGGCCCGACCCGCGCGTTAGGATCCGCCCGACCCAGCCCGACCGCCCCGCCCGCCAGGGTCCGCCTGCCCGACCCGACCCGCCCGCTAGAGTTCGCGCGCGCTCGCTCCGGCGTGCTTCGCACTTCGGCGCCCCGCCCGCCCGACCCGACCCGCCCGCTGGGTTCGCCCGACTGACCCGACCCGCCGCCAGGGTGCACGCGTGCTCACTCGAGCGCGCCTCGCATTCTAGTGCCCCGCCTGCCCGACGCGACCCGCCCGCTAGGGTCCGCCCGACACGGCCCGACCCGCCCCGCCCACCAGGGTCCGCCCACCCGACCCGACCCGCCCGTTTAGGGTTCAAGCGTGCTCGCTCCAGCGCGCCTCGCACATTAGTGCCCCGCCTGCCCGGCCCGACCCGCCCGCGAGGGCCCGCCCGACCCGGCCTGCCCGCCAAGGCCCCCCTGCCCGACCCGACCCGCCCCTCAGAGTTCACGCGTGCTCGTTCCGGCGCGCCCCGCACTTTCAGCGCCCCGCCCGCCCGAACCGACCCGCCCGTCAGGGTTCGCGCGGCCCGGCCCGACCCGCCCCGCCCGTTAGGGCCCGCGCGCCCGACCCGACCCAGCCGCTAGGGTTCGCGTGCGCTCGCTCGGGCGCGCCCCGCTATCAAGTGCCCCGCCCACCCGGCCCGACCCGCCCGTTAGGGCCCGCCCTGCCCGCCCCGCCCCGCCCCGCCCGTTAAGGTCCGCCCGCCCCGCCCGACACGCTCGCCGGGGTTCGCGCGCGCTCGCTCTGGCGCGCCCCGCGCTTTAGCGCCCCGCCCGCCCGACCCGACCCGACCCGTTTGGGTCCGCCCAACCTGGCCCGACCCGCCCCTCCCGCTAGGGCCCCCCCGCTCGGCCCGACCCGCCCGTTGGGGCCCGCGCCCATCCCCGGGCGAAAGCCAACCCTAGCGAAAGCCAGCCCCGGCGAATGCCAACCCCGTCGGGAGCCAACCCCGTCGAAAGCCAAACCCCGGCAAAAGCCAACCCCTTGCGAAAACCAGCCCCTGCGACAGCCAGACCGCCGAAAGCCAGCCCCGGCGAAAGCCAACCCCACCCAGAGGCTCCGCAGATCGCCATTTAAGATCCGATCGCCACTTATCGATCGGATCGCTAAAACAATGAAAAACAAGCATATTTAGTTAATTCTAGAATTATGTGTAACAAATCATATAATTAACTATGCCTCCTCTGTTGAGTTACCTTGTATTAACTAGTTTGTGAACAGATGCGGCTCAAGCTTGATCATCCACCTAAACCTGCATGTAAGTTCAGAAATCCTCTTCCGAAGCCTTTATTTCCTCCCTCCGCCAGATGATCCTCCTTTTCCTCTCGCCTTCCCGCCGCCCCCAATTATCCCTCTGGGCGAACAGGGGCAGCAGAGTGCGAGGGCTGCAGGATCGCAGATTTCTGCGGCTCGAGCAACATCAATCGTACAATGGGCGGTTCGCCCAGATGCGCCCCCCTCGACGATGTCAAGTACGTGCTCAGCGAGCACCTCGAGACGCCCGAAGATGTTGAGTACACTGAGAATCTCACGGACCGCTTTTTGCATGGGGCGACGTCATTTGTACAGGGGGATCAGCACATATAAAAGTTGTTGCATTGTTTGTAGCACGGGTTGGGGTAGACGGCGTTGGGCTGACAGGGAAAGCGTTTGGCAAAAACATGTCTCCCAGGACCCTCTAGACAAAGATGCTCTTGTTGGGTGGACGCACCTGCTCGTTGACCTCCGCAATGCCATTCGCCCGAACGAGAATTTGAACCAGCGTCAGATGGAAGAGATCCTATGTAGTTTAGCAAATGAGAAAAAAGATGTTGACGGATGGAAGCTGGGCCCCAAAGTTCAGAGTTGGGCAGCAACTACAGGCAAGCAACTACAGTGGCTTGGCCAAACCGACGCCCACAACATGTGAAAACACACGGGAAATTATAACAACCGATGTTGATTGAGGTGTTTCTGCGTTTCTGTTGTTTCAGTGGTCTCATCCGCGCGGGCCCTTTTCCGAGGGGCTGCGGATGAGATCTATGCTTCGACATGTTTCTCAAGCGCTGGTCAAAGCCAGGACTGCTTTGGGGGGCTTTGTTAGTGCTGGTGGGGAGGTGGGCAGGCGAAGGGCGGGGGGCAGTGGAGGAGGGGAGGCGCAATGGCGGGAGTGGGGGCTGGATGCCGGATACATTCGAGGGTCTGGTGTTATGCACATCGGGGTGACTGATCAATTTCTGCCGTGTCTTCCCGCTCCGCGTCCTCTCCTTCCCTCTCCCCTAATTCCGTTCCGCCATTTCCCCATTTTGTCCATATAAAGTCACAGCGTTGTCCCGTGTCCACCGCAGGAACCAGACGACGAAGCCTGTGTGGTTGAAGCCTTTCCTGATTGCTGCTGATAAGGACTGGCGGGGGAGGGTATGAGGAGGAGGAACGAGAGGTGGAACATAATGTGCGTAATGTAGGGTGTTGTGGACAGAGGAGGTAGCCAGGAGGAGGCAGTCAGGAGTGGCTGGTACAGTAGAGATATTTGATGTTATGTGGTTTTATGTGGTTTTATGTGGGTGTTATGCGGGTTTTATGTGGGTTTTATGTGGGCGCTCTGTTGTATTATGCGCACTGTGTATGGCTGTGTGTCCTTAGTGTTGTGGTATGGTCAGCTGGCGTGCGAGATGCCTTGACATGTACGTTGCTTGTGTAGTCGCCCTTCCATCACGTCCACGCGTTGAATTGCTAGGACTCTAAGAACAACAAGTACTCTTACGGCTTCAACTTCGAGCAGATGGCGGGGCGGGGGTTTCGCCTCTGTCCTTATGTGAGTTGTAGACATGTGCAGTGGTCAATCATAGGGGTGTCCTCTTCGTCACGGCTGGACGCGTCTCGAAAAATGGCCCGACCATAAACGCGAAGAATTGCAAGCGTCGAGATGACGACGGGGGGTGCAAAGAGATAACCTAGCAATATCGGAGGGGAGGCGGCATACCGCCTCGAGATCAAGAAAAAGAACCCGACGCCCGAGTTCTCCAAGCGGCCAACAGAACCTGAGGATAAAGACTGTAGTGATGATGAGATGATTGCCACTTGGGAGGACGGCTCGACCTGGAGAATCGCAGGGCTGTCCGTGAAAGCATGGAACGAGATGATGGCTGACAACAAGAAGCGGGGCGCCCTCTACGACGGGAAGAACAAGAATGGCGCTCGCATTTACGTGACGATCTACCACAGGCACCAGGTGAAGCACTTGGCGATGTGGGAGGAGCAGCAGGTCGACAAGAAAGACAAGATGGTGATCCAACTCGTTGTTCGCGAGGGGTACAAGGGCGAAGAGGAGCTGTTCATCGACTTCGGCAAGCGGTGCGCCCGCGGCGAGGTAGACAAAAACACGCTCGAGAAAGAAAAAGCAGAATTCGTGAGGAATCAACAGTCTTCCGTGGCAAGGAAGCGACCAGCCTCAGCCGCTACGGCAAAGCCCGCAAGCGTCAAGCGCCCAGCTGCCGCAGCAAAGCCTGATGGTGAGGAGCATGATGAATGTCGGTCTGATGGCGAGGAGCTTGAGGAAGCTGAGGAGGAAGCCGAGGAGGCAGGCGAGGAGGCCGCGGAAGAAGCTGAGGAGGAAGCTGATGAGGGAGCTGCTGAGGATGAGGAGAAGAAGGCGCCCACGCCAATGAAGAAGGCGAAAGCAAAAGCAAAGGAGAAAAAAGCTGGGAAAGTCAAAGCTAAGGCGACGCCCAAGACGATGAAGACGTCTCCCAAGCGGGTGAAGCCCGAGAAGCTGCCGGAGAAGCACGAGGAGAAGAAGGATGAGGAGAAGAAGGATGAGGAGAAGAAGGACGTGCCGAAGAAGCAGGAGGCGGTGGACATGCAGAAAGTTATTGAGGATGAGTTCGGGCAGAGCTTCATGTGAGGTGGGCTATGTGCGGGAGGCATGTCGTGTCGGTGCGCCTGGTTGTGTTACGTGGTTGTCTTGGTGGCAGGACGTGGACTGTGAGTATGCCTCGATTGATGCATGTCCCGAAGCGTGCAACTTGTGAGATGGGAGTGTGGTCCACATTCAGAGGGTAGCCAGTCTTGCATTGGGCCGTGCTGGGCGAATGACAAGTGAGCACCTATAGTGAGACACGCCGAGGGAGATAGAGAGATCAGAGAGAGAGAGAGAGAGCGAGGGAGAGATGTTGGAAACATGGGGCCACCACAGAGGTCACCCGATATCATCAATGATTGATGGTACACACTTCCATGTAGAGAACGTTACACCATACTGAAACTGTACTCGCTTGCACAGTTTGACATGTCGCTGTATATACATTACCTGCAAGTGTTCACATATAGCGTTGCATGCAGGAAACAAGACATGGGCGGTGATAGGGAGCAACCAAGAGGGAAAGGGCGAGGCAGAGAGAGAGAGAGAGAAACATAGAGATAGTGCTATACATACATATAGATGTGGAGAGATAGGTAAACACACGCGTTTACAAATAATGAGGCTAGCCCAGGTGTGGCGAGAGAGAGAGAGAGAGACCAAGAGAACACTGCCACTATGTATCGTTGCATGTATGTACATGTAGAGAGAGAGGGGTAGAGGGAGATACATACCGAGGGAGTAAGCGAGCACGAGCTACAAACCAGCTGTCGATACGTGGTATACACATATGGTTGTGCGGCGACAGGGTTAGGCTCAGTTGGTTCAGAGTGCATCATCCCACTCGCCTGAGACAAAGCATTGACACGGGAGGTGCGTGCCTTGCTGGATCGCTGGCGGCCGCTCCACACCTACTTCTGGGAGGCCCGCGAGCGACCGTGCTTGCAAATGAGAAAGTGTGGTTGGGAGGGCGCTGCTCAGGAGGTGATGTCAGTGCGGTCCCGCCCATTAGTGGTTTGATCCTTTGTGGGGTCGGCGCAGCATGCTGTCAGTGGTTCGATGTTGTGTCGCGGGATTCGGCTGTCCAAGGGATTGCCCCCCAAGAGCGGAGGTAAGTTCCCGCATGTCTGATTTTGCGGGGGGCGCGGTGCGAGTGGGGACTGCCCGGCGTTGCGCCGTTAGTGACCCTCGCACCGTTGCTCCCCGCATGTCTGCTTTTGTTCTGCGCCCAGGCTAGACCTGGTCTCCGCACGCCTCGTCAGTCAGTCAGCCTCCTCCTCCTCCTCCTCCTCCCCATCCTCGGCTCCTCCCTCATCCTAGTGAGGGATGTGCAGGGGATGAGTTTCCAGCAGGTGCCCTCCTGGGAGCACGCATGTAGCTCGAAGATGTACTCGCAGCATTCGTGATAGGGGTACCCTTAGCACCGATCATGAATTCGAGCGCTTGAGCTTCCAACGGGCGCGCGTTCGAATTCATGGTACGATAATGTTGTGGGTTGGCATCTGGCGTCGTAAGCTTCGGGGGTGGCGTATCTTGAGAGGCAGCTGCGCGACAGCAAGGGCGGATCGTGGTTTGGCGATTTGGCTCAAACAGTGATCACGGCTGGTCAACGGCCCAACGGCCCTGGAGCTGACGCGCGACACCCGGGCGATCAGACTGATGGAGCTTGGCGGTGCTGACGTCCAGCGTGGCGCTGCACATGATGCGGTCGACTGGGCTAATTGGGTTTGAACTGAGGAGAATGATGATGGTGAGTTGTTTTGGTGAGGGAGGCGAAGGTGAGACCAAGAGGATGATGTCGAGGATGCGGAGGTGATACTAGGAATCGGATGCGAATGAGGACGAGGAGGACACGGTGGAGGAGAAACGTTCGAGAATCGCAAAATGTGGGACATACAGTAGCACCACGCAAATCATCGACACGTGTATGCACAACGGGTATGGAGACGGACGGATATCGGAGGAGGTGGGTAAGAGGTAAGGACAAGGGAGCATATGGTTTGTCTGCGCAACGAATGGCGTGGATGGGGCTGCGCATGCATGTGTGAACATGGTCTAGCTGTCTGCCATCGCACTCGGTCCTAGTGTTTGGCGATAGTGACTGCGTGCGCCAAGCGCAGATCTGTTTCGGTGGCCCCGATCGGATTATACCCACGCGGGAAAGAGTAAACTAAATGTTGCCCACGTACGCACCGTAGATATGTGAGGTGATTGTATTATTATGTGGGTTGTATGCTGGCTCTATGTGGGTCGGTGGTGGTTGTGTGTTGGTTTTGCCGCATCCTAATCAAAGGGCTGCTGTGGACATGCTCAACCTCACCCTCCCTCCTCCCTTCTCAACCCCATTCGTGCACCCACCCCTTCTACCCCAACACCTTACTCAACATCAGCTTGCGTCTTCTCGTCCTCGCTCGTCACTCCTCGTTGGCTACAACATCCTCGACTGGGTATCTGCAATCAAGGATTCGAACCCTGCCCAGGCGAATGTGACGGCCGAGGACCTCGCGCAGGCCATGGCTGCTCCAGGCGTTCCTGTCCCCGAGACGGTCGTCGAGGTGGAGTCGAGCTCCGCTACCGCAGATGAGGCGCCGTCGACGATCCCCGCGGAGAATGCAGAGAAGCAGGAGGAGCAGGTGCCCGAGGCCCCCATGTCGGCCACTGACATGATGCGCATGGAGGTCGAGCAGCGCCACAAGCTGCTGGACCAGGAGGACAAATTCTTGAGGGAGCGCGAGCGGCGGTTGAAGCTCGTGGAGGAGGCGATGCTCCTCAAGGCCTCGCAGTTGGACAACATGCTCGAGGACGCATTGTTGGCAATCAATACGGATTGGGAGGTGTCGGTGCACGTCAGCGTGCACAATTGCCCCCGCCCCCCCCCCTTTGCCTAAGGCTGCGCCACAGGATAGGCGCGGTGCAATGCGAGTCATATGTTGCGCGCTGCCTGCCAGGAGAAGCTCAAGGCCGCCAAGGCGGCGACGATGGCCCTGCGCTCCGCACACGAGCCCATGGAGGTAGACACTCCCGTCAAGAAGGGCGTCGCCACGGAGCTTTCGGACGACGACGCGCCGCTGTGCAGTGGCAAGCCCCAGAAGCGCCAGAAGGTTGACGACGATGACAAGGTAGGAGCGGGATGCTCACCCAATGCCGCCACTATCCAGCATCCTACCGCCGAGAACACGCCACCGCCGCCACCTCGATCTCATCGCACCCCGCGGTGTCAAGATGGAAACTGCTCGAGGCACCACCCGCCGCTCGCTCCCAGAGGAGCGAGCAAGGGTATCCCAAACAGCGACTCCCTGAAAACCGAAGGGAGGGCCGATGAGCTCGAGGTGGTGGTGCGAGTGTGTTCTCGGCGGGAGGGGCTAGATCGGTGCGTGGCGACCTTGGGTGGGCCTTGCAGACCGAATGTGGTTCGACGAGATCTGGGGCAACTGGGAGCGTGCAGGACTGCTTCGCCCTAGTGATTGCACGACCCTCATGTGCATGACTCTTCCTCCTTCCTCCGTCGACCCCCCCCCCTTTGCTCATTCTCCTCCGAGCTGCAATTCCTGCTGCGGCTTCTCCGCACTTATTATTGAGCTCCTACTTGTTATGTTCCTGCTTGGCATGACTATTTCCATCGCCATCCTGCCGCTTCTTGCTCGTCGTCCCTTACTCACCCTCCGTCTTCCTGATCCTGCTGTGTCGCGCAGCCAGTCAGGACCTCACATCGTCCGCGGCGTCCGTGTCGGAGGACAAGCAGCGCGAGAACGAGAGCCCTGCCGAGAAGAAGTGCACCGCGCCGAGCCAAGGCGACATCCTCCGCATGCAGGGCATCACGCCATCGTCGGCCGCAGTGGCAGCTGTGAGTCAGCCATCAGGTGCGAAGAACCAGCAGTTCCCACCACCCCTGGAGGAGACCTGCGCGCAGCAGGCGGAGACATCAGCGGCTGGCGGAGGAGCGCCTGAGGTCAGCGACGTCGGCGATGGCAGCAATATTCCACCTGGCCAAGGAGATGCCGACTCGCATCGCTCCGATCATAAGCGAGAACTCTCCTGGGTGGACAGAGGTGCCATGCTGTGTCCTCCTGCCAGGGGGCTTCCAGGCGTGAGCCATGAGCAGGAGACGCCACCGACGCACTTCTCTGACCAATTTCCTGGTGGGTTTTCCAAGGATGCCATCTTGTCAGAGCTCGACTCGCAGATCCGCTCAATGGAACAGGAGGTCGATGAGATTGGCGACGCCGACGATCAGAGCATCTCCCACATGAATAAAGTGCTGAACCAATTCTTCCACGGCGGCCTGGTCAAGCGCGTCCAGGAGTTGAGGGGTAGAAGCCCCGCGTTCAAGGAGAAGGACGCCGAGCTCGCCCCAGCTGACCAGGCCGACAAAGAGCTCTTCGATCAGCTCGAGCAGAACAACTACCATTTCAGCACCAGCACGGCGAAGGGCAACCCCTTTGGCGGGAGGTGGGCCCGCGCCCTTCAGGCAGACAAGCAGTTGCGCGATGACTACCAGAAGGCTGCAGGATGGGGCGAGATGCAACAATTCCGCGCTGACTGGGCCAAGAGAAAGCACCAGCTGTTCAAGAACAGGACCGAGACTACCCTCCAGAAGATGGAGAAGTACGCCAAGGAGCAGGCGAAACGAGGACAGTACCTTTCGTTGATGAGGATTGCATGGTTGAAAGGAGGAGGCGTACACGGGCTGAAGTTGGCGTTCAAGCACTGCACGAATTGTGCCATCATGGGAGGCATATGGCTGAGGTGGGATACTATGAGCGAGTCGGTGGAGTACCTGCACGTGACGACGGAGCTCAACGAATACTTCACCACAGAATGGTCTCTTTACCAGCGGTGGAGGGAGAGCTCAGGCGATGACGGCGAAGCTGATAAGCCATCAAGGTCGGCGGTGGCGCAGCAGACGGAGGCTCGGACTGCCGCTGGGGACGCTGAACCAGAGGCGGCGATCGAGGGGGCGGTCGAGGCCAACGCAGATGGCGGTGAGTCATCGACGAAGAAGGCGAAGGCCAAGGCCAAACCTAAGTCCAAGGCCAGGCCAAAGTCCAAAGGCAAGGCCGCCTCGTCTGCAGATGGCAAGCCAGATGAGGACAGGTCCCCCGTGGACGAGTCCAAGCTGTTCGCCAAGACGAAGCAGAGCTACAACGGAGCCATGACCCAGAGCACGACGATCAGGACCCTCGTGCAGTCGGATCCCGCCTGGAACTGGGTGAAGAAGAACCCGCACATCCTCGACGACATGGACGAGAAGGTGAACCAGGTGAGCACTGCGATTCAAAGCCTCCTCCTCCTCCTCCTCTTCCTCCTCCTGCCCCTGCTCATCTGATCCTTCTCCTCCTCGACCTGCTCTTGCATCCCACTAAGTCTCCGTCTTCTCATCCGTTCATCACTCCTCAACTCTTCTGCCCCGCTCTCCGATTCCCCCTTCGCATCTGTATCCCATCCCTTCTCAGGATTCCTTCCCCATCCTCCCATTTGCCTAACATAGTCAGCAGGTGATGGGCGCGTTCAACGAGAACAAGTTCCTGGCCGCTCTCATGGCCGAGCAGACGCTGGCCAAGTACAAGAAGGAGGTGAGTTGGGATTGTGCTTTGTTGTAGGGCGTGGGGGCATCGTGTCGGTGTGTATCTGGTTTGGGCTCGGATTCAACGTGTCACTTGAATGGCTCCAAGGAGCCACGCTGTCGGTGATTACGTGTGTCTCTGCTGCGCCATGCCCTCGCGTGTTGCATATCCGTGGATCGCGTGTGTGTGCGTGTCTTTGTGTGTGGGGGTGGGCTTGCGACCACTGGGGCCGCAATCCCAACTCCCCTGACCCCACTGGGCCCCGTGGCAATGCCGCTTGGCTAATCCTCAAGCCAGGTGGGAGAGGAGGCCTTCGACCACCAGATTCGCACGGCGAACAAGGTGCTCCCGAAGCTCCTGGACAGCTTGCACAGCGAGTGCAAGATGCTCGTCAACATGACCCGTAAGAAGAACCTTGGTCAGGAGTGATTGATCACGAATGGATGCGCCTTGCGCGACCGAAAGCCCGCGACGTGACCGTGTGCGCTGCCATCATCAGCTGCTTTTGCAAAGCACACTCGGTTTATGTCAAGGACCTCGGTCGCGCACGACGCTTCCACTGGTTTTCACTCACGCGATTGGCTTGTTTGACGGATTTTGGAAGAAACCAAGGCAAAACGGCAAAATCTCTACATTTTCTGAAACGAATCAGAAAAAAATCAGAAAAATAAAACCCGCATAAAAGCCACATAAAACCCATATAAACTCGTATAAACGTTGATTTTTACTTGTAAAAACACACTAAAAGCTCACCGCATAAAACCCGCATAAAACCCGCATAAAACCCGCATAAACCCGCATAAAAGTACATTTTCCCGTTTACCGGGAAAAATCCAGATTTTTTGATGCGTTGCCGGTCCCCGGTCAGTGTTTGCCGGTCCCGGGCCAAATTTAATGGGTGAAGTACGCCGTGCCAATTGGATTCGACCGAGTTCCGAGTTTTGTGCGCCACCTCTCTGGCATTCTTTCAAGTGATGCGTCTGTTGCAGTAGCGGGCTGAACCTCGCTGGTGGACTTGGCATCTCTGCGACAGCGCGGGATACCTGGGGACGTTCGCCTGCGAGCGCAAGGCGCCACCTTTCTGAAGAAAGGAGGCGAGCATGGCAGCCAGACGCAAAGCATCCGCAGCTCGGATCTTTCCCGAATTGGAGGGGGCGTGCAGGTAGCACGGCCCAAACAAACATTGTTTTTGGATGCGCGCAGTTCTGGTTTCAGGACAACATAAAGCATGCGTTACAATGTTGAACCTAGGAAGCCTGATCGAACGATGCCACACCGCAAAACTACCAGCACACTCTTCGGGAAAGGTGATCTGCAGAGAGGTGGGCGCATCAAGTGCCAGATCCTTGGCGCGCAGCCACGTTTGTCCGCGCAAGATTTTCGTTTGGTCGCCCTCGGGAGAGGCAGCGGCTCTGTCTCTTGCCCTGATCTCCCCGTCCAGCGGGGGTGTCTGACATGTGCTCACAAAGCTACGCTGCGCGATCAGTTTGATCATTGTGCACATCAGGTACGATTATGATCGGTCTTTCTTGTTGTGGTCGCGTTTCGTATTCGAATGTCAGCATGCGGTGTGATGTGTAGTGTGCATGTATATATGTATATATGTACATGAACAGACATACATAGAGAGAGAGGTGTGTCGTATGCTTGCTCTCTCTCTCTCTCTCTCGCTCCATACTTGTCTTTTGGTATCGCACTCTCATTATCCCTCCCTCGATTCCTCTCTCTCTCTCTCTCGCCCTGTCTGTGTATGTGTACACAGATGCAAATGTATAGACACAGACGTGTAATCCCTGGCTATGAGTCCCTGTCTCTTGCCATGTCGATCCTCTCTGCTCTGTGCCACGCTGGCGACCTCAATGTACATACTCGAGCTGCCCACCCGAATGTATGAATCGTGATATTGCACGCTTCGCGCGCAGCCTTTTCCTGATCGAGGTCATGGGGGGTTCACGCCAAAGCAGACACAACATCCGAAACCGAACATTCATAAAGATCCCGAATGCCGCAGAGAAACGAAAAGCTGGTTCGAGGGCGCTGGACACACTATTAGCAATTTACGGGTCATCGAAAAGAATGAGCGCCCAAGACTTCTGCATACTGTGCCATTATATGTCAGTATGCGACGTCCCAGGTGCTGATTGGGGTAAATATGCGAGCCCGCCTGGAAAGCCATCTGGAAGTTACAAATCTCATCTCGACCGACGACTGCCATCGAGTGGGCCGTACTACTACGCTGACATGCCTATGCGGATCAGGAAGCAAGCGCACATCAGTTCCCAACGGGTGCCGTTTAGACAAGTCTTTCGCACCATCGCTGACGAGGTCAAAGCTGACCCGTACGTGCGAGATATGCTTGAGGAGGGGCGGGAGGACGACTTTGATTCAATTTTGAGTTTGCCTTCATATCTCCAGAACCCCATAGTCCAAGAATCAATGTCACGTGGGGGGCCGTTGCCTTTACCTCTGGCAGTTTACATGGATGGGGTAAGGTACGCTGGGCAGGCAGCGGGGAGAACCGATGTTCAGGCTCACGCCAACCCGACTCCCCAGGACACGCTGGATTGCGCAATTGCGCGTGTATGTGCACGATTGGTTGCGTATCCACATGTGTATTTGTACGACTAAGTGCTTGTCCATATCCGAGTGCATGCCTACACAAAACACGAAACGACAGATGGTGTATATTATGGGGGGGCGAGAGGAGGGAGTTTGGAAAGCGTCAGCTGCTTTGGTGGCTGGGTGCGTTCAACTGCGGTGTACGTGGTCCCTTCGATGTGACGTCGGGCTGCGGTTGCGACGGAAATAGCGTTGGCGACGGCTTCGTTTGAGCCGTTGGTGGTAGCGTATAATGTTGGTGGTGAGTGGGGGTGGAGCAAAGTGGTAATCGGATTTGACTTCGCCCCGTGAGGGCACCAAGAGTTGTAAAATCAGTAGCGTTGGAACTTGCCCCATCGCACGCCTCGTGGCCCACTATCCCCAGGGGTTAGCGTTCAGTATCCTCGGGGTCAGCGTCGTTAACTTGTTGACCCACAGGCGTCACTTGCTGGGAATCATGAAAAAGGGCACGTTTTGCGATTGTGGGTGTTCTGGATACTGCACGGTCCACTCCCTCATGCAAGTGACAGCGTGGCAGTTGTCGGCGCTCGTGGAAGGTAAGGTTCCCAACGCAATGCACGATGGCAGCCCGTGGCCTCTGAATGATAAGCCAGATGATGAAGGGGGGCATTTAGGGGTGAAGTGCATGATTATGTATATCAAAGGGGATTGGGCGGAGTACGCGACCTCTCTAGGGCTACCAACGTGGAACAACCACTACCATTGCTGCCCGATCTGCCCGACGCCAAACGATTCGATGCATCTTTTAATCCCAGGGTGCGTGCATAACACAGGACTCTTGATGGCAGATCGGCAGGAGGGTAGCTATGAGGACGCTTGCGTTTCATGCGAGATTACAGTAGATATTGGCAGTGACTTTTTGCGAGACTCTCTCGCCCAATTGCTGGTCAAATGCAAGGCGGGTAGAGGCAGGATTCTCAAGAGATCGTTTCCAGCCCTCGGGTTGTTGGAGGGGGATCGGCTGGAGCCTGCGGGCAGCCTTCTCGTGCCGAAAGAGTTCGCTTCACTCGTGACGCCGTTTCGGGCAAAATTCTGGAGACGGCATGTCGATCAATACGGAAGGGGGACCGATGAATGCAATCACCGCAGTCCGCTCTTCAGCCCGAACCTGTGCACATCTCCTGCGAGGACTCTCGCAGTAGATTCTCTCCACACTGTGTACCTTGGAGTCGTTCTTCGATGGGTGGCGGCGGCTTTGCTTCGGATTCTTGCTTCGAATCCTTGGGGTGTCGCCCCTTCAGCAGCGATCCAAAGGCTAGAATCAGACATGTTTTCGTTTTTCATTAGGGCGCAGGTGCCTCACGACAGGCGCGTGCAATTGCTGACGTGGAAGATGCTGGGCGGGGAGACAAGCAACGCGTGTCATCCGGGACGGTCAATAAAACTGAAGGCTGCAGAAGCAGGCATCATGCTTGAGTTTGCGATCGACCGATTACGAGAGTATCGGGCAGGGGTGGAGCATCATCGGCCGTTGCTGGCAGCTGGGGAAAGCCTGTCGGACTGGTTAGGAACTTGTCGCAAGTCTTCAGTGAGACTCACAGTGGATCAGTACCAGCGCCTGCTGGACAGCTGCAATAGATTTCTCATTTGCTGTGATCAGGCCTCCGTCAAGCCCACGCCCAAATTTCACTTGTTTGGTCACTTGACAAGCAGGAGAGGGCTTCAAACGGGGATTGGGGGATTGGCTGATGTGGGAGGGGTGCGAGGGGGTGGATGTATGTAGGAGATACGAATTGTTCTCTGACGGGAATCGTAGCGAAGATGGAAGGAGGAGGTATGGGTGCCAAATCCGATTGAACATGAACGGTGTTTAACTAACGGAATGGGGCACTGCGATCTCGATCATCCATCTTGTGTCGACATCGAACTGCCTGCCTTCCTGAAACAACCGCTCAAGTATAGTTGATTTGGCCCCTGGAGGGTGGCTTCGGGTGCATTCCAACAGGAGCTGGGATCTAGGCAACCCTAAAGCGTATGACACGTTTGTCGACGAGGGGCTAAATCTAGCCCTGAGAGTATCAGCTGAGAGCAGTCATGGTGCTACAGTTCATAGAACAGTCTACGGTTGTTTCGCCATCATGGGCCGACTCAAGACAAACATCCACCTGTTTGCGTCTCCCGACAATGGCTGTGCCCAAATGGATCCGCCGCATGGCGGAAGAGATCGAGCCGAACCAGGCGAAGTGGAAGATGACGGCATCGAACATGGAGGACGGGCCCAACACTGTTGTCACGATCCCGTTATGATGTGGTCATCAATTGTTCATTGTGTTGTCATCCGTGAATGTTTGATGGTGGCCGAGCGGGGGCAGAGAGGGACATTGTAGACCAGCTCGTTGTTCCTACGTGCTCAAGGCGCGTCCATGGTGTGATGGTCGTTTTGTCCATATATATATATAAATGTGTCCAGTATGCGCAGTGGTGCGAGATGGTTGCCATTCGTGAGTGCAATGCGCCTGTGCGGACGCAAGTTGCTGGTCGTAAAGCATGCTTGTTTGTGTCGCCACTACCTGGCGGTCGGTACGTATGTGTATGTATATAACTTGGTTTCGGAATGTTTATGTATATAAAGCATATGTGTATATATATGCGTATACATAGGAGTCATGCGACTCGCCTTAGGGGGCGTCATATGCGTGCGCTTACTGCTACACTCCTAGTAGCGCGTCGAACCCATATACACAGGGGTGTGCATGGAGTTCCTTCATGGTGTTCTGCTTCGTGCTAGTTCCTATCGGTGCCAACTGCCCTCAAGCAATTCCCCCTGTCACCTCCACGTCCACCTTCTCAATATGGGCAGAACCCGCCACGGGGTGACGTTGGCGAGTAACACCGCCACCGTGCTTTCGGCGCGGTGGCGATGTTACTTCAAGGGCGGTATCCTACTTCGGGATAGCGTGCCTGCTCCTTCTCCTACCTCCTCGTATCCACATTCCCCCCCCCCCCCGCACCCCCGCATCTCCTCTCTCCCGTCGGGTCACTCCTCCTCCTGCTCCTCCTCTTCCACCTCCTCCACCACCCTGCAATCCCCCTCCCCCCGTATCAGCGCAAACCAAACCGTTCCAACCCACCGATTCCCACCTCCCTCCCCTCGCCCTCCCCGCACCATGCCACACTTGATCCCCCCTCTCCGCTCCCACCCTCCCTTCCTCCCATCCCCCGTCACCCATACCTTTGCGCGAGCTGAGTTTGAAACCAATGATGCGCGCGCATGAGGAGATGATGACCCTCCTGACGGGGGCGGCGATGAAGTGGCTGGGGGAGGTGGAGATCCCCCGTACCCTGGACCTATTCGACATGTTCTCGGGGGAGGGGCAGACCTCGGAGCTGGTCAGAGAAAAAGGAGGCGTCGCTAGAACGTTCGACAGGACACTGCGCTTTCGCTGCATTGCAGGGTCGGGGGAGGACCATGAAGGGCCAGAGGGAGGTGAACGAACTACGTTTGAGACGCAACCGATGCGAATGGTGAGCGAGATGCAGCGACACGACCCTCGGAAAGCGTCATTCGTGTTCGTCTGAGCTCCGTTCTGGACCGCATGGTTCAATGCGCCGTTTGGGGGGGGGGGGCGGCACCGCTGCGCGGCAAGCCGCTTCACGGCACAGCATAACGGCATTGCGCAACATAGCATGGATCACGATTTGAGGTGTGCAAACAACCGCACTGCACGGCACGACACGGCGTCACATCACGCGTTGGGGGACCATGTGTGTGGAACTATATAGCTACACACTTGTATGTTTAACAAACTAGTTTGACTCAAACGGAAGCTCCCAGACGTGATGATGCCGCAGAAGACGCATGTGAACTTCCTGGTGCGCTGCGGGCCGTCTACTCCACACTCCAGATCAAACATTGCGGTTGTCTTATGCTTGGGAACTGCTGCGCCACTTGGGGCAACATGACGCGGAGCCACACCAAGAGGACATCCGACTATCTTTATGGAGATGTGAGTCGGCAAGATGTTCGCGAAGCTAACTTCTGTGCTCTGCTTACGTCTGGGGCCTAACCCATTCTAGCCTGATGACGCCGATCGAACTAACGAGATAACGACGATCGACTGGCGAACCCTGGACATAACACATCCGATGCCCCGAGTCCCTAACAACCTGCTAATGGGACCCTGTCTACCTTAACCGTCAACCTCGCACATTGTTATACCATGTCTCCACCCTTATCACCGTCAAATGTATCATTGCCATGTTTTGTGATACTACCGCAAGCCCGTTGTCTTGCTTCACCTCGGACTCTCTCCCTCTCGTTCGCTCTGCGAATACACATGTATATACATCACGCTGTGTGCTCACATAAATGTAGATCGACAATGCAGGCCAACTGTGTTAATCTCTCCACGTTGCTCATGCTCGCTGGGCATGTCAACCCCTGGTGTGTATATATATATGGGTGTGTAGACCACGGTTTGCAATTGGCAATATACTCCGCAGACACATGTACGTATACATACGCGTAGACACGTATACGAGCACCAACTCAATAATATATTGCGTATGCCCTTGTGCTCCTACTTAACGTTCTGTGTACCACACCAATGCCCCTTCCTTTCCTTCTGATCTCCCTATCTGGTCCCCTGTCTGGTCACCCGCCTGGTCACCCGTCCCATATGGTTTCCCGTTGAATCTCCCACATTGTCTTCCGTATTGTTGTACGTGTGGGCTCATGTGAACTCTCCCGTGTCGTAAGTGCGCATGGGGTCGTGACTGGTTATGGAGATACAGAGGCTTGCATTGTAATGCCGTGCCGTGCGTGGTTTCGAGAATGGAAAGAACGTAACCGTGCAATGACATGCCATGGCGTGCACAACGCGCGAGTGTGCCGTGCCGCACCGTGCCGCACAAGCTGGGAGACCACGGGGAGGGGAGGGATGGCGAGGGCGACAACGATAGTAGGGGAAGGGAAAGGGCAGAGATGTGACGCTGAGGAATTATGCAACACATGAATGCAACCGCAAACCCATGGGTCGCAACGCAATGCAACCCGATGCAACATCAAAGAACTGGGGCGCAAATCTAGACATTACACTGCAATGCAATACGTTTGTGATGGGGGGGGTGCACGGTCGTTGTGAGCAGTGTTGGTGGGTCGGCTAACGAATCTAAGCCGTACATGGCTCAATTTGGTGATGAGTTTCTCGGTTTGACAGGTCGCGTTTGCAAACTATGTTGTTGTCTATCAGACGTCTGAGGTCGTTCTTGATGTTCCTTGCGCACTGCAGGATGTGCTTCATGCTAATTGAGCAGCCGCGGAGCTCGTCTCTCTATAAGTTCCAGTGCATGGCTGATGCTCTAGATGTGATCTCTGCTTCATGTGTCAATACATTCATGGCTGGTTTCGGCGGCCCCTTTTTCAAGCCGACAAAGCTGTACACCACGTTTCACAACCCCAAAGCGCTGCGCGCGACTGCTAAGGTTGCACGACAGCGCCAGGCTGCCAATAATCAGAAAGGTGTGCGTCTGACGAAGAGCGAAGTGTGTCGCTCGGGCAACGGGTGGCTCGGGCGCGGGTGGATCACAGGGGACAAGGCGCTTCAGAAGCGCAGCGCTGCCTACCCTGTTGAGTTTTGCGAGGCTGTCGCAAGTTTAGTGATGCACAAGTGATGTCTCATGGTATTGGATGGCATGGGTAGTGGGAGGAGGAGAAGGAGTGAACGATGGCATGCCGTCCGTTTCTGTTTCTTACCCCTCCCTGTCAATCTCTCGCCTCTACTCCCGCCTTCTCCTCGTGAACCCCACGATGGTGTATTATTGGTTGCTTTCTATTCCAACTCCTCTCGGCCCCTCCCGTCCTCTCCTAACCCTTCCACCGTCCCCTTAACTCCTCCCTCCCCTTCTCCCGTCACATCCCAATGCCACGCTTCTAAGCCATCGCAAGTAAGACGCTGCTGCAATTTGAACTCGTGCTGCGTTCTTTGACCCGCGCTGCATCACGCGCATACGAGTAGACACCGAGGAATGCGCGTGGACAAAGTGCCAACACCTCATGATCACCAACGTCGTCTGCCACATTGACTCCTAGAGCGCCTGCACACAAGCACCTGGGGCCACGCACGACCACATAACACCACATAAAACCGCATAACACCCACATAAAACCCACATAAAACCATATAAAAAACAAACGCTTACAACTGCTGCGTGATCACATGCAGGCGTAGCGCTCGCGCTCTGAATTTCAATGGACCAGCCCGTGACTGTGCGCATTGGTGTTCACGTGCGTTCCTCGGTGTTTGGGCTTGCGCCCCTTCGCACTCGCCCGTGGATGATGCACGCAGCGCGGCATAGACGAAGAGGTCAATACTGGGACGGGGAGGGTGAAGGGGAGAATGAGGGGAAATGGGAGGGCGGAGTATGCCTGGAGAGGATGGAGGATGAGCGTAAGAAGATGGACAGGGAGAGGGGCAGGAAGGGATGCGAAGAGAGAGTGGGAGGAGTAAAGGGGTGGGTGGGCGGTTGGGAGAAGCAAATGCATCCGCGGAGCGAGGCGGCTCGAGAGAGATGGAGTGAGAGGGAACTCACAACAGAGAGGGCGACAGAGAGAGAGAGAGAGAGAGAGAGAGAGAGAAAAAAAGAGATGGGTAGAGGGATAGATGGTAGGGTCGACGGGCTGGAACGAGAGGCTAGGGAGAAGGAGGCGGAGAAGGACGGGAATCCAGAAAGAGGAGACAGGGGATGCTATGGCAAGTCTGCCCTAGTTGCATGCGGCGGTCGACGGCGGTGCGCGTGCACGCGCAGAGGCGACGATCGAGAAACCAAGTCGGCAGCATCTCAGCAGCAGGAAAAACGTCGATCGACACTTGCAAATCCCTAATATCGATGTTACATGTTGTTTCTGATGTGACGGTCTTGCGACATCTACCGCCGACCCTGTGGGCAGAACACTTGCAACGCGCGTTGCAGCAACCAATGCAAAACATATTGTGCCGTCTCAGTTGCTATGATTGCAAACGTAGTCTCAATGTCACGGCGCGCGCACGAAAACCAACAATGTCTTTATTTTCGCTCGCCGCATGACGAAACATACGCGGAAACGTGCAAAGATCTCTTTGGGAGCGCGACCAAACGCCGTAACGCCAAAATGCGCACACATATCAATATTCTGTGAAAATCCAAGAAAAAACGAGAAAACGGAATTATGATAGAGATCTTGATTTGTCCCGATCTTAGATGGCGATCTGCCAATCCTCTGGGCAGCGAAAGCCAACCCCCGGCGAAAGCCACCCCTGGCGAAAGCCAACCCCAGCGAAAGCAAGCCCGGCGAAACGAAGCCCGGCGAAACGAAGCCCGGTGGAAGCCGACCCCAGCGAAAAGCACCCATGCCGCCCAGGCAGCTAGACGACGTCGCCTTCCGCGCGCCGCAGGCCCAGCTGACGAGCGGCGGCGGGCAGCTGGCCTCTTGGAGCAGCCCGGGGACTTCGGCGCCATCCAAACAGGCGCCCTTCGCGGGCAGCGCCCCGCCAGTGCGCGGCAGCTGCCGGCGGTGAGCGAGCTCTTCGACCTCGACGGCGCGCGCGCCGCAGCCCTCCGCCAGAGCAGCTTCGGCGCGCCGCGCCCGAAGCCAACGCGCGTCATCGGTCGTTGCCTGGGGTTGGCCACCGACCAGCGGCTCCACGGCGGGGGCATTCAGTTCGACGCGAACGGCGCGCGCGCGGCCAGTGCCGCCATCCCCGACGGGACGAGCTGCCGGCGAGGGAGCGCCCGACTGGGGCGACCCGAGTGAGCCGCCCGACCTTGTGAAGGAGGAGGCATGCGATCAAGGCAGCCAGAGGGGTCCTCGAGGGCTGGCTGTGGGACTGAGCTACTCGAAGCGGGGGGTTCGGAAACGGGCCTGATGCATGAACTGGGAACGGGGGCCGCTGCGGGCATCTGGTAAGAGATGCCCCGGCAGAAAACGCTCTTCGAAGAGTTCGCGAAGTGGCGCCTCGACCAGGAAGCAGCCGACCGTTCCGCCCCAGAAGCAGCCGATTGGTTTTGAGAGCACCTGGCGGGCGAGGTGAAATCAGGCAGGGCGATCAAACATGTCCACTCTGCAACGGCAAACGCGCCATAGCAGCGCTGGCGGCACTGGAGAGCGCGAGCGGCAAGTAGCGACTCGTACGCGACGGCGCGCGCGAGTCTGCTGCGAGCAAGCGGACCCGACGCAGGAGCCGCCAGAGGATGCTGAGGCACGCGGGGAAGGATTAAATTTCTTGAGCTACTCAGGGGCCGGCATGAGCTCACACTTTTGCTCGCCACTGGCGTCGAGGGCGCGCGTCGGCTCATCGAGATCCGCGAGGACGGGCGGGGCATGCTGGCCTGCGAGTTCGAGGGCGAAATCTATTGCAACACCGTCGGCGCCGTCGGCATCTCCACCGCCGCGGAGTGCATGGTGGGCCAGACTGTTCCGCGCCGTGCTGCGGGAGATCTTCTGCCTGCTTGGCAGCGATTGGTCAGTGGAACAGCTCGCCTGCGCCGACGACCTGGATGCGCTCGGCGCAGGCCGCCGGGGGAGACTTGCCGCCCTCTTCATGGCCATCCTCCTCGGCGTTTTCGGCTTTCCGACGCAGAGGGCCGAAACGCGGAGAGGCCTCGGCTGGATTGGATCGGTCTCCACTGCGATTGCGCCGCCTACACCGCGGCACTGGGGCCCCCCAGCGCGATCCAGCTCTCGAAGTTATTCTCGAGGCCCCGGAGGCTCCGCCAGAGGGCGAACTTCGAGATGGCGGGTTCGACGGACAACCGGGGGGGGCGCCCGCGCGGTGCCCGGAGCTACGTCGACCAAATGGCCGCGCACAGTTCTCCTCATCGAGCTCGCGGAGGAGCTGAGATCGCGCGAGATGGCGCCGAGCCTGGATTGGCGCCCGCGCGGGGAGAGCCAGGGGGCAGACGACGCCGGAAACGTGAAGACGTCGGACTTCGACAAATCCCTCAGGACCCACGCGGCGGCCGCGGACCTGAAGCGGCGCGTGCTCGACGAGATGGCTCGCGCTTCCAGGGAGCTCTTCGACGCGATCGTCGAGGAGAGGGCAGCTGCCGCGGAGCGGTCAGCCGCCGCAAGAGAGGCGGCCGCAGGCACCGCGGACGACGCGCGCGGCTAGCGCCGCGGTGACAGACAGCTCTGCTGGAGGACGTCTCGGACAACGTCGACGGCGTGGCCGAATGGCGGCTGGCGCGGCGGCGTCGGGGCCCCGCTCGGCCCCTCGGGGCGGGGGGCCCGACCGTTGGATCCAGCGGCCGACGTAGTCTTGATTCGAGGCCGTGCCCGCCCTTTTTGCAAGCGCGCGGCGCAGTGCGGGCGGAGACGGCAGCGCCGTGGAGATCGAGAGGCGCCGGGCGAGGTTCCTCTGGCCGAGGCAGCCCTCTCCTACGCACCAGCCGCTCGCCCGGGGCGGGCGGCCCCACCGCGGGGCGGCCAGGGGGGGGCGCCCCCGAGGGAAGGGCTCGCGATCGCGGGGATGGGCCTTCGTCGCTCGCGGCGTCTGGCGGGGGCCCTGGGGCCCCTCTCCCTCCTGGTGCCCCAGTCCCACCGTTGAAATGGAGGCATCGCGTTCCTGGGAATGGCGGGGTCCTGCGCCGGGGCCCCCGGATCCGCCACTTTGTAGAAGATGCATCTCCGTCGCCTCCTGCGTCGCTCTACCGCCGTCGCGCCGCAATTGGCTCGCCGAGGATTCGCCCGCGCGTACTAACGCGAAAATGCATCCTGATATGTTTCCCGACGTCTGTGGCCATTTGGGCTCAGGTGCTCGGCCGATTTTGATCGACCCACCCGCCGCCCTGGGGCGTCATGTTCCTGGGAATTACGCAGGGCCCTGCGCCAGGGCCTCCAGATCCGCCACTTATTAAAATAAGCAAATCCGCCACCTATTGCCTCGCTCTACAGCCATCACACCGCTATAAGGGCTCACCGAGGACACTTCAAGAGATTTGATTGTAACTCTGCGGGAGGCTAGCAGCAGTGCGCTTCCAATATCGAGTTTGCGCAACCAGGATCCCGTCGGCCCCCAGCACGCCTGACGCCGACATGCAACGCCAATCATCACAATATTCAGCCGAGTGGGCCGCCGCGGCAGTCAACGCATGTTTTGACGCCGGTGGGGGGGTCGACGACCCAGAATCGGTCCTCCCTGTGTCGGATGCCGTCTTAGCGACGGAGGGACATGAGCCCGGTTTCGCTGCTGCAGAACTGTCTGCTGCGCTCGCTCGCCCGAAGATTTGCTGCAAATTCGAGCATGGCGGGCGTTGTGTGCGAATGCAACCGCGCTCCAGGCATCGCGATTCGCTATTTCAGCGAATTTGCAGACAGTCTGGTAAGTTTGTACGATTTGAGGATTCGGCCCGAGGTCTCAAATCGCACGGAGGTCTCAGACTGTCGGCCCAGCCAAGCCAGGGGCCGTCGGCCCAGCCAGCCTGGGGACAAGGGGGTTCGGCAGCAGGTCGCGGGCGTCGGATCCGGGCGCTGATCCGCTGCGGATCCTATGCGGATCCGGGGCTTGTTGGGCGGATCCACTGCGAAGGCGATGGGCTTGGGGCGGATCCAACCGGTCTGAAAATATAGTGTTTGGCACGGATCCTGTCCGGACCACTGTGCCCTTGTATGATGTTATTTCAGGGCAGCGAAGGACTTCGAGGGCGACTTCCACAATGGCGCGGGACTGGCGCGACGGGGGGGGAAGGCGCCTTTTGGAACTTTGCTCTGGCGCTCCTTGCGAAACTTTATTCATGCGGATCCTTCGAGAACTTTCCTCAAGCGGCTCCTTCTAAAAGTTTCCTCAGTCGACTCCTTCCCCAACTCGCCTGTGGGAGCTCCTGGCCGTGCCCGGGCGCGCTCGCGTCCGTGCGCTTTCTTGAAAGTCAGACCCCGATCACGCGTTGATTCAGTCACGCTTCTAGCCCAGGCAAAACGCGCCAACTTTACCTAACTGTCCGTAGTGGCCTCTAGCGCCACCATGTCTAAGATCCGCGTTGCGGGGCGCGCGAAGGGGAAGGAAATTTCCACCCCCGACCCCGCGCAGCTCCGAGCTATTATGCCCCTCCAGGCGGACTTCCAAGTCGGGATTGCTTGATCGTTCAGCGTCTTGACGAATGAATCGGCGAGCGCGTTTCCGTGCCGCAGAGCTGCCGGGTTGGAGCCTGGCCACTCACGCAATCACTGGACATCGCGCACGCTCGGCACCCTGGGCGACCGCAGCTAGTCGACGTTTGCTCAGAGTGATTTTGAGGCCCATTCTGACTCTCCCCGTTTGGGGGGTCCTGCAGCGGCGCGTGTTGTAAGGGATGCCGTCGGCGCTCGCGGCAGCAGCCGCGCGCGTTCAGTTGTTCCCAGTGGTGGGTTTGCGCGTTGGGGACGTTGATGTGGAGCTTGGTAAGCGATCCCGCGGAAGTCTCACAGTTGGATGAGTGGCCGGCGCCTTGGGCCGCACTCCAGTCGAGACCATTAACGGAAAGATTTTGGATGTCAGCCGGCAGCGGGGCCTCCTCTCGGACGAGCCCCAGCGGCTTGCCATTGCCACATACGGTGGCGACATCTATTCCGCAAGCAACTCTCTGTGTCATGCGACGCGTTTAGTGGAAGCGTTCGAGTCCCATCTTTCCTCCGCTTGGGGATTCCGCATCAAGCAGTCCAGCCAGTCTTGCACGGTTGCCGCAGGAGTGGGCGCATCCATTTGGGACCTACCAGTTTCGAAGCCGTTCGAGTCTCTTGAGGCACTGGGCCATGTCTTGGGGGATGCGGGACCGTGCGCGATGTGCGTTGATAGGACTATGCCCGCCATGTGGCGCGCTTTTCGGGCCAATTGCGCCATGCGTTGTCTGCGAGACGTCCCGCTGCGGCAGCGTCTTCGCCTGCTTGATCGCACTGCGCTGCCAGCATTCGACCCTCGATGCAGCCGGTGGCCGCCAGCCGCCACCCTGGAGGGGCGCATTGATACATGTCAGCGCCGCATGGTCAGCCCTCTGACGCGGGTGCCGCGGCAAGCTGGCGAAGAAGCGCCGGCGCACTTCCGCCGCGGAGCCTGGGATGCCAAGGATTCGTGTAAGTAGAGGCGCTGGTGGAGCCATCGTCATTGCCTCGAGTGCTGAATTGGCGAGAGCACCTCGAACGGCCGCAGCACCGTCGTTCTCTGATGTTCAGTGACGGCGCAGCTCCTAAGCTCCTACACGGGCAAGGCGAGCGCTGGGTCCAAAACTGGAGGACGCAGCTGGGCAGCCACAGCGTTCATGCTGGCAGCACGGATGCGAGATTGGCAGCCCGTCGCCCACGACAGCGGTGGCACGATGAAGCCAGGTTTGCTTTAGAGCACATGCTGCCTGGCTCGCACCCTGTACTTTATCCTCTCTAGTCCCCACGCCCCCCCCCTCGCGCGGGCATGAAGTCTTTCAGTAGTTCAGGCGTTGCTTTGGGCAGCGCTTTGCTTGGCATTTATCTTCGGGCTGTGTGTTTTTGCGCACGCTGCTTGCGATGTTAACCTGCCTTTTGCTTATGATTAAGATTCGGATTCTTTGGTTAACAAATCGGGCATTGAAGAATGGTGCGGGGGGTTGGGCTCGGCGCGTTTCGCATTGAATTCCGACTGACGACAATTAGAACATTGAAGAAGTATATGGGAGGCTGGGAACGGCGCGTCTCCTATTTCATTCCAGTTGAAAAGCACATCGGGTGTTAAAGAACTCTGCGGGTCGTTGGGCCTGGCGCATTTCCCATTGAATTCTTGTTGACAAGTAAATCGAAAATTTGAGAATTGAGCGGAAGGCTGGGGATGGCGCATCTCCCATTGAAGTCGTACAGCAACAAAGAAATCATTCGTGAAGGGGCTGAAGATGAAGCAGTTGCCGACATGCGCATTCTTTGGCAGGCACACACATCGTCAGCATCGTCGTTGCATCGCACGTGCTTTAGGTTTTTGCGCATACGAATACATAGAGGCCACAGGACGCCCAGTGATTTAGTGGTAGTACGAGCGGGAGGAAAAGGGCAGGGAGAACCACACGAGGCCCCAAGGGACCATACCATTGCCCCAAGATAGCCCAACATTATCCAATGTCGCCCCCAAGGTACCTCCACGCCCCACGACAACAAGCTGGTGATACCTGGCTCCATTTCGTGGAATATGAGGCACTGTGTTTTCCCGTGCCTGCGCATGTCTAGCCCGCCCCTTGCCAGATGGGCCCTCCAATGAGATGTGCTGAAGTTATGAAGCTTGCTGCTGGGGAGCCGACACATGCGAGCATCGTGTCTGGAGCCTTCCTGTTCCTTCTTCTCCTCCTCCTCCTCCTCCTCCTAGCCGCCGCTCTGGCGCGAAGAGGGCGAGGGGCGGCCCGCGCGCGGCAGGCGAGGTAGACCTGCCGTGGCACCACGCGGGCATCGCGATGGCGCGGTCCGCGGGCAAGTGGATCTTGAGGGTGCTCAGGTACAACCAGATGTTCGCCTCGGGCACGAGGTTGCACGAGATCGCTAGCAGCTGTGGCAACATGGATGTGGTGATGGCGGCGGGGACGCAGGCGTCGCACCGACGAGTTGATGAAGTTCTGTTTCGGAAGATTGGTAATAGATTGGTTCTGGCGGCTAAGGCATGTATAGGAGCATGCACCAACAAGTCCACGGGCTGCGCTATCATATTAGGGCACAAGTTCAAGGAACAGAACATCTGCCAGACTTGGGCGAGCCCCACAGGTGCAGCGGGGAGGGCTTTGGCGGCGAGGATACGTCGAGGTCCTCTCGACATGGCGATCTTCGTCATGTGTTTCCCTCCTCAGCCTCGGCATGCTCGAACGGTACATCATTATAAGGCGACGGTGCACCTGCTGACACAATGGTACGGGCGCATTTTGCAGCAGTTACCATGCAGGTGCATCCCACGGGTCTACGCGGACCTGAATGATGGAGTTGGAATCAGGAGAATTCATGCCGACGGCAGCAGGTGGGGTCTACGCCGCTGGGGCCCGGACGAGCACGGGAGCAACGACGCGGAGGGGCGCGCCAGCACATGTTTGTGATGAATTCCCGCGGTGCGACTTTGGAACATACGTACAATGGACACAAAGGGCACAGCAGTTGCATTGATTATATATTCATGCCTGATGGGATGCTGGACATGGCGCCGAGATTTTCTCCACTTTTCGGGCTGGGGGCTGAGCTGCAGGCCTTCAAACGGGCCACGCCGAAGGATCACGTACCGATCTATATGGAGTTGCATGGCATGCAGGCGTTTACGGCTACGGAGTCGTCGTCCTCGTTGGGTAGGATGAGGTGGAACTATGATGACTTGATGCAGTGTTTGATGACGGGGCATCGCAGAGTTGAGTTTCTTGGAGCTGTGGAAGCTAGCCTTTCGGAGAGTGAGGACACCTGGAGGGCGCTGCTCAATCGCGGGAGGCCAGACGAAACATTTCTTCATATTGATACCACCCTGGTTAGTGCTGGGCAGCGGCTGTTTGGACACGAGATATCAAACGATTCTACGCATAGGCAAGAAGCAGCTGAGAGATCAGAACTTCTGAAGGAAAGAGCTCGACGCAGGCGGTCCAGAAGTCACATGAATACAGATTCCACGGAGCTGAACGACTGCGAGCAGAAGCTGAAGGACCTCAGCCAAAGGTTACGACGGCAGCGGCAGAAATACGATCGGGAACGGAAAGAAGCTCTCCTGGACGAGATAGACGAGGCGTGGCAGGCCAGAAGAATGGCGGAAGCAATGCGCCTGTCTAGACAGGCGGCGAGGTGCCGCTTCGGCCCCAAGAGACGTGATGGGCGACCTCTGCGAGGCGGCTACTTCATCACGGAGAAAGAGTTGACTGACTCCTGGGGCCTGAAGGGTTGCGAGGGGGGCATGTCGGCGCACAAGATAGATCTTGACGAATAGCTGGCATCTTCGCCCCCAGAGGCCAATGTATATGTTTCGAAAGAAGATTGCTCGCTGGCTCAAAAAGATCAGTGGATAATCACGAAGTATTTCCGTTCTTCCAGCAAAAGAAAGGTGGTGCCATCCACCAGCTGAAGTTTGGCTTATGTGCTTGGGCCCCTCGGCGAATGTCGACAACAAGGGCACGGACGTAGGCTGCCGCCAGGAGGTTCCAGCAATGAAGCTGTTTGGGAAGATACTTGAGGGAGGTCTAAGGCTTATTCGGGCCACTAATCGTACCCCGCTACGGTGGCATATTAGCTCTGGGGCGCAGGTTCGGAAACAAATGCAAAACCTGGCCTTGGGGCCGAAGGGCGGTCCGTGTGCTCCCGGCTATTGGAAAACCGTTATATTCAGGCCTCCTCCGAGTACCTCCCATGACTATGGCACACAGTTTTGTGTAGGTAGACGTCGGGAAGGTGCGATCTTAGTAGCGCAGCTCTTGGGGTGGCGCCTCAAAAGGGCAGGATATTCTTTCGCGTTCACGCACAAGGATATGTCGAACGCTTTCGCAAGTGGTGCGCGGGAGGAACTCGAGCAAACAGTGGAGCTTCATGCTGAGCCTCAGGATGTTGATTTGCGCGTTCAACGTTTTCGATGCATCGTTATTTGGTTAGCATCTTTGGAAGGAGGGTTGTGCATCAAGACGGGGGAGGGCGGGACGATGGGGGATCCTTTCGTCGTGGAACTGTTCAGAGGAACCTTCTCGAGACCGATTGTGCAGTGGCTTCACCGCTTGCGGGAGTTTGACACGTCCTCGACGGGCTTGCTGGCCAGCTGGCGGGACCTCAGTGCGAACGTAGGGGGGCGCCTCTATGCCGACGACATTTTTCGAGCTCATGTGGCCACCCCACTCAGTACAGCGAGGCAATGTTTTCGGGTCATAAAGCAGGTTGATGAGATTTTATCGGAAGATCTGCAGGATTTTGTTTTATTCCCAAAACACATCCAAGCAGGAGATTCAGCTTTGGTTGCAGGGACCAGGGGCGATACAGCGCAGGCAGTGGGCGAGGGGCAGGGGCCGCAAACAACTTGCAGGGCAGCTTCAGGAAGACGTTCGATACCTGGGGCCAAAACATTAATATGCTATTCTCTGCGACGATGGAGGTCCGCAGGCGAATTCAGGCTACGGCAGATGCGTACTATGCGTTGGGACAGGTGTGGTCCCTTGCACTGCCGTTCCGCTGGGAGCGGACCTTGTTTCTCAGTTTTGTGCAGAATGCGGCCTTGACGGGCCTGGAGCCAATGCTGCTGACGCCCCGGCATGCTCGTGAGCTCGATTCATTTCTGGCTAGGTACGGGGGGGGGGGCTCCCCAGGGCAAGGCGGTCACGAAGGTGGGAGAGCGAATTCGCTCGTGGTCCAACAAAAGGGTAATGCAGCATTGGCGGCTAGCTAGTTGTGGGACGGAGCTGCTCGCGCGACGCCTCGGATGGCATCGGAGTTGGGCTATTGCCCCAATGAATCATGATCAGGAGCTCTGCTTATTGTTCGGGGCGGTGAGGATCGACACGGGTGGAGCTCCTTTGCCGGGTGATGTGGTCCATCCCACGCTTGCGTCGCCGTGGCTTAAGCAGTTGCAAGCGGATTTTCAACGAGCGTCTGAGCTACTGGACGCAGGTGAGGTTTGCTCGCACTTCGCACGTTGCCCTGGCGATACTGTGAACAAAGAGTTTCGGGAGTTCTGGATGAGAGTACATTTCTCGGAGATGCGTGCACGGGAGCTTTCGGTGGTTATTCACCCTTCGGATTATCCCGGGGAGGGCCTGGAGGACACCCATGAGGAGCCCCTGGAGTACCCGTGGAAGTGCGATTGGACGGCGGAGGAGGGAGCGGCACGTGGAAGGGAGTTCCAAACGAGACGAGACCTTATGAATCAGGGATCGCCCCCGAAGCCGATGTGGATGGCGGACCAGTCATTGGCCCCCGCGGCCAAGCACGGGCGCGCCGTGCGCGACGAGGCCAAGGCAGCAACAAAAGGAGGCAACGCTCTTCACAACCTGGTGGTGATAATCGCCAAGCTCGTCCTGTCCGACAGCCGCGCGTTGGCGGAGCTGAGCAGCACGGTCTACCGCGCGTGCGACGTCAGCGCAGACAGCGACTTCGCGGCGATGAACGAGACGGCAGGGCAGGGCTACAACGAGCGCTCGCAGGAGCTAAAGAAAAGGCGGACAGATGGAGAAAACGTGGGCCTCAAGTCACGCGGACCACCTTTCGTGACGGTGTTCATGACAGTGATGCATTGGGGGGCTACGCTACACGGCAAAGAGGGGGTGCAGCAGGGGAAGTGGATGCAGCCGCTGAAGGAGTTCTGGACGGAGAAGTTGGCGACGATGACGGTACAGCAAGTGGGAGAGCTGGTGCTTCACTGGCAGTGGAAGAAGAACAAAGCCAAGACGGACGAGAACTCGCGCGGCAGGCTGATCTACGCGATCGACCACTCCCACACCCTCGGCCCCGCCATCACCACGATCATCGAGAACATCCTGTCCACCTTGGGAGCCGAGCGGAAGATCGGCCCCGCGCCGAAGGGCTCCCTCGAGAGGGACGCATCTCGCCTCCTTGCGGAGTTGGGCGGGAAGCAGTGAGCAGAATGAGAAGCGGAGCCGCCCTAGGAGGAAACAGTAGTAGCAGCATCAGTCATCCTTTGCAGTCTTTAGCCCCGCCTCCAGGCCTGGACCCCCCACGCGGTGTCATCAACCTGGGCCTGATGCGGGGCAGCGCAAGGTTGGCGGAATTAATTCAGAGGGGCGCAGTTTTTGTCGGAAGTGTTGAGCCCTCGGCCCCCGCCCCTACCCACTGCCTACGGCTCAGGAGTGTCAAATACCCCGATTATCCAGAGAGAAGGGAGGCCTTCTAGGGCGAAAGGCTCGGGAAAGGGCGGGAAGGGCAAGGGTCGGCGGTAGTTCATAATCTCACTGGTCCCCACTAGCGGGCCCCCTGTAGGCTGCGTGCCGTCCTGGGGGTGCTCGTAGGGGCGGTGTGGCGTCCGTCGTGAGCCACGGGCCGCATCAGACGGTTCGGCGAATTCTCGATTCGCCCCCCGGAGTTCCCCCTGTTGTTGCATAGGTAGGCTGTCACCTGCAGGTGCTTCGAGGTAGCAGACGAACTCCCACGGGCCCGATCCCGATCCCGATATTCCTCCTCCTCCTCGGACACATGTCATGCGCATTTCTCTCCTCCGTTCCGCTCTTCTCTTCTCCATGCAAGAATTTCCAGGAGATCCCAAAGGGAAGAGATGTCGTGTACGACAGTTTCGCGGCGCGTTGCCGTGGCGGCGATCTTGGCGCGGGCGTTCAAGGTGGAGCCGTGCCATTGGTCTGGAGATGGCCGACATCGAGCGTTCCGCGCCATCGGAACGCCGCGACGGATCAAGGTCGAACGGCCCAGGCGGCGTCAGAAACCACCGCTTAGTCAATCGCGACGTGAACGTGCCACTGGAGCTCCGCCCCGACCGAAAGGTGCAGGAACGCCTGATGTACAGGAACACCAGCTCAGCCGACACCGAGCTCGAGCTGCTGCTCGCGTCCACGGACGGCTACTTCCACAGAGCCATACGCGAGGACGTGCACCGGGCCGTGCTTCCCCTCTTCGAACAGGTCGCCACGAAGAAAACCCATCGAGGATCGAAGATCGAGGACCGAGGTTTTCGGGCGATCTTCTGTTTGAGTTCCTTTGGCCCACACGGAGTTTTTCGTCGCCACGGCTGGCCCCTGGAAGTTTTTGTCAAGTCGAGCACCAGAAGAGGCCTTGGTGTTGATCCCTTCAGGGCCGCCGCAAAGACAAGGGGATTCTGGAGGAAAGGCGGCCTGCAGGTTTTTGGGGTGCGCTTTCGGGCTCGGGCGACCATCGGGGCTCCCGTGGACCGTCAACACCAAGTCAGTTCAGGATGAAGAGTTTTCTACACGTACGAGTGACCCTTCGCCAGGGTGACTTTTCGCGCGGGCTCTCAGGGATGCCCCCAGCACTGGCCTGCGCTTGGATTTGGCGTCCCCGCGGCCCCCTGAAGCTGCGCACCGAAGGTCGCTCTTGCCTATAGGGTCACTCCTGCGCGTGGTCGAAATGGTCGGTCCTGGAAGAAACCCGTGGGGCCCAGGACCCGCCTCTGCGTGTCCTTGGTGGCGGGTTCGCGGGCCCTCGCCGGCGGAGGGCGGCGGAAGTACCGAGTTTCAGCATTTTCGGATTCATGGTCGCGGGAGTCGGCCACCAGTTCGGTAGCAAGGCAGTGAAGTCTTGTGTGTGTCCCCGGAATTTTGTCTTCAGGGTGCGCTAGCCTGCGCTAGCGTCTTGTAGTCGATGGGAAGCGCCGACTTAGCGTCGATTCGCGTCGATGTAGCGTGGCTTAGTACCACAGAACACCAGGCCCCCCTTCCCAGACATCCGACGTCTCGGTTTTTTGCTTCGGGGTCAGAAGTCCCGACCCGCCCCCCAGGGCCGATTTTCATCCCAGGCTTGTCATTTCGAGACGGTCCTGGGGCCCAGCGAGGGCTCCTGGAGGTGAGGTCGAAAACTGTCCAAAGCCTTCCGTTGTGATTTTTTCAAGACACGAGAGCATGTCTGGGCCAGGACGGGCCTGGCCAGGATCGGGGGAAACCAAGACCGGTACCGCCACTCCCTGGACCTCTCCAGGGGTGCGTTCTGACAAGAATTTCGTGGCCAAGCCAGCCGTGGCAAGGGGGGCCTCCCCGGAGGTCCCACAGGCCAAAGCGAGGGGCAGCAGCATCGGTACTTGATGTTCCTGCTCTGAGGATCGGTGCAGGTGTGTTTTGTGAGCGCCCCCTTCCCGTCCCGCAGCTCTCGTCGTCGGCCTCGTGCCAAACAGGCGACGGAGGCCGTGGGGGTTCTGGAGGCAACCTGCGAGCTGCTAGACGACCTCCTGCGGGTGCGGGTGCCAGAGGCGATGCGGACGATCGAGGGCATACAGGACAGCATTTGGCCAGTGCTGGAGGCCGTGAACAACTTCAGGATTCAGCCCGCCAGAGGAGGATGAGGCGGAGGGACCCTGAGATCCGGGCGTTGCAGTTTTTCCACACTGGGCGTTTTCGCCCATTGCCGGGCCCAGGGACCATCACAGATCGATCCGGCGCGAAAGATTCAGCGGAAGATGTGGTTTGGAGATTTGGTTGTGATTGCGAAGGCCTTACGGCCGGCGCCGCCGACCCTGACGGGGGACGACGAAGACAACGGCGACGACGACGACGCTGACGTGGGCCAGAGGGATGCTTCTCGGGTGTCTCTTCAAAAGGCTCTCGGGGGCCTCTAGGGAGGAATTCTGGGGCCTCTTGGGAGCCTCTTGGGGGCCTCTTGGGAGCTTCTTTGGGCATCTTCGGGCTTCCTGGGGACCAGGCCTCTTGGGAACCTTTTTCGGTGCCTCCTGCGAGCATCTCGGGGCCGAGGGCTCGAAATGTCCGTTCGGATCCCTCCTCTGGGCATGCTCTTGGAGCCGTCTTGAGGGCCTCTTGGGCCGTCTTGGAGGTGTTGTTGGGTGTCTTGGGGTCCTCTTGGGCTCTGTGGGGGGCCTCTTGGAGGCCTCTTGGGGCGATCTTGGGAGTCTCTTGGGCCGTCTTGGAGCGGTGGGGAGCGGAAAAGGCGTGAACGCCTAAATCTAAAAAAACACAGGGAGATCAATGAATGTTGCCTCGTGGGGCCCTTCTCGGGCGTGCTCTTGGAGGCTTCTTGGGACGCCTTGGCGGCCTCCTGGGCAGTGGAGGGCGTGAAGGTGTTTGGGACCGATAGTTTGGCGATAGGGGGCCCTTTTGGACCGTCTGGGGGGCCTCTTGGGGCACTCTTGGCCTGTTGTGAACCTCCACTCCGGCGGCAGCGCTATGCCCATCGTGAACTGGTCCAGGGGGGGCCTGACAGGAAGCCGAACCCCCTTGATGCTTGCCCGGATCCTGGTGGAAGAAGTGACGAATGACAGGGCAGAGTTGTGGAAGACCGGGGGGGGGTCCGCTGCGACGAGTCGTGCCTCAGGGCTGAATCGTACATTGACAACCGTTTCGCTTGCAGCAACACGCCAGAAGAAACTGTCAGCATTCTCGATGATGCCGAACAGCAGCTGCAGACCAAGCGGGGGCAGAGGATCAAGCCTTTCTCCAAACTCGTGATGCCCGTGGCAGGTTACCAGGCTGACGAGACGCAGTTTCCAGGTTGGCAGACTGTCAATGGGTTCCGGGTCCTCGGCCGCACAATCGCGGCGAATGGCAGCGTGGCGCCATGTAAACACAAGACCAAACATCCATTTAGAAAGATTGCTTTGCCAACGCTGGGACGGCATCTTTTTCAAAGGCGCCGCTGAAGCTCAAGCCTTTCTCATTTCCCGCTCGTCCTTAGCGCCATTCAGCTACCGATACTCGCGCGGAGCAGCTGGCGATGGTCGATCGCCTGCAAACCAGGTTGGTTTCAGCCGCTATGCGAATGCGGAAGTGCCCTGGTGACAGCGCCGAGTCCTTCGCTAGGCGCCGGAACGCCCGTGCCGCGCGCAAGGCCCGCGCCGAAGATGGTAGACTTTTTGGCGCGAGCGAGTGGTACATTGGGACGGCCATCTCTTGCGGGCCCATTGCCAGCAGCAGTGGGGCACGAGACTCGTGCTTCGGCGCGACAGCCACTGGCTCCAAGCACGCCGGGACCAAGAACACAGAGGGCGCCCTCGCACGCGCGTCTGCATTGGGCAACCGGCCGTCCGGTGGGACAACGGCGCGCCGCTGGCCACCGCGAAGCTCCAGCACTGAGTCCCCGCAGTTCCTGTTCGACTCTTCCCTTCTTTCTCGTCTCCCCCCCCCGTGGCCTTCACCCTTTGGCTTGGGCGTTCTCCGGCAGTGGCCACCTCTGCCACGCGTCCTTGGCATCAGTCACAGAGCCACAGCTGCCGCCACCAGGTGCCCAATCAATCGATCAATCTTGGCCTGTCTTGGTATTTTCGGAGGCCCCGTGACCCCCGGGGGGCGATGCGCATCTGGCCCCTCCCCCCGGGACCTCCCCCGGGATCCTTCCCAGAACCCCCCCCCATGACCCCCCCACCCCCCTCGAGGGCATGGATCAAAAGGAATGGGCGTCCCTCCGACTTGATTACAACATTCGTCGATTTTTTTCTTTCGTTGACACGCTTGAGGAGGAGGGCGCAGGGAAAGGGGACGACGGGGACGACTACTGACGGAGACGACGACCCGAAGAGACAAGTCCCTCACACACGCCGACAGGGTCGACGGATTTTTCGCGATGATGCAACTTTTTCGCAACGTTGGACCTCAGGGGGGGAGGAGGGGGAGGGAGGGAGGTCAGAGGAGGAAAAGGTGTTGATACTGCTACCGTTGCCTCGTTTTCGCCTGTTGGGGCCTCCTGGGACACCATCGTCGCCACCGCAGAATAAGGAGGGAGGACCCTTATATCCAGGCATTGAAATTTTTCCGCACTGGGCGTTTTCGCCCGGTTTCGGGTCCCACGATCATCACATATCGATCGGTTCGCAACATGCAGCAAAAAGATGGGGTCTAGGGCTCCCGTCGGGATTTTCGCAATGTTGCAATTTTTCGCAACGTCGGATTTCAGGGGAGTGAAATGGAGAAGAGCGGGGGAGGAACGGAAAAGAAATAGGAGGATCGTGAACCAACGACTGAGGCACCTCAATGCACGGACGCCCTCTGGGCGCCACGGGGGCCGCGACAACGTCGAAGAGGTCGAACAGGGCGGGGGTGTTTCCTTCACCACGTACTGAAGATAATGATGATGCTGATGGTGATGACGACGATGATGATGACGATGATGATGATGCTGATGATGATGATGATGATGGCGGTGGAGATGATGAAGAGGAGGGGGAGGAGGAGGAACAGGATAGTGTTTAGAAACGCGATGGCTAGGACGATGCTGATGACGATTATGATGATGCTGGTGATGATGGTTATGCCGATGCTGACAACTGTGATAGTGATATTGATGATGATAATGATGATGATGCTGATGACGGTGATGGTGATGGTGATGGTGATGGTGATGGTGATGGTGACTGTGATGATGATGATGGTGGTGGTGGTAATAGTGATGATGATGACGATGGTGGTGGTGGCGATGGCGATGGTGATGTTGATGGTGATGATGATGATGATGATGATTATGATTATGGTGGTGGTTCTGATGGATAATGCTGATGATGATAGCGTCGTCGAGGATGGGGATGCGGATGAGGACGGTTCTGCTTTTGTTGGTAATGGCGATGCCGATGAAGCGGAACATGAAGATGATCATGAACATTATGAAGTTGATGAAAATGAAGATCAAACTGACTATGAGCATGCTGTTGCTGATGCTGATGCTCAGGATGAGGCTGAGGCTGATGCTGCTGCTGATACGGTTGTTGATGCTGATGCTGCTTCGAATGTTGTTTGTGTCGATGCTGATGACGAGGATGAGGATGTGGATGAGGATGATGATGATGATGATGATGATGATGACGGTGATGTAGAAGATGATGATGATGATGATGATGCTGATGATGATCATGGTGATGATGATGATGATGATGACGAGGAGGAGGAGGAGGAGGATATGAATATGAGTTTGAGGATGCTGGTGATGATGATAAGGAGGAGAAGGATGATGATGATGATGATGCTGATGCTGCTGATGATGATAATGACGATCACGATGACGACCACGATGACGATGACGATGATGGGGATGTTGGCGATGATGACGATGACGATGCTGATGACGGTGATGGTGATGGTGATGATGATGATGCTGATGCTGATGATGATGATGCTGATGATGATGCTGATACTGATGATGATGATGATGCTGATGATGATGATGGTGATGGTGATGATGGTGATGATGATGATGATGATGATGATGATGATGATGATGATGATGATGATGATGATGATGATGATGATGGTTTGATGGTGAGAGGAGCAGGGGGAGGAGGGGTAGGAGGGAGGAGGAGGAGAATAATGATGAGGAGGAGGAGTTGGCGGAGGAGGCAGCGGAGGAGGAGGAAGAGTAGGAGGAGGCGGTGGCAGAGCAGGCAGCGAAGGAGGAGGAGCAGGACCAGTGGAAACCTAAGAGTCATCAACGATGTTGGAATGAACCCTCCAAGTTCCCTCTTCATAGGCCCCCTACAGCTGTTCATGCCCATAGAGGGAACTGCCTCGTTGGAAGACAACAGTTCGAAGATCCCCAAGCGTGTCAAAACATTATTCTCGGGATTTCAACGGCACGTATCAACCTGACTGCTGCGTCTTGCCGGTCCAGAATCGTGCCAGAAAGTCATTTCTGGGACTTCAACACAACGAATCAACATAACTGTTGCGCCCGCGTAATCTTGAATCTTTCTAAAACACCATTTCGGGGGCGTTGATCATGGGAATCCGTGAAACCCTTGCAATTTTTCAGAACGAATGTGTACGGCGCTAAGGCGAGAGCCACATTTTGAAAACGACCCGCCCCCAGTCCGTCAAACTCTGGCAATTTTTTAGAACGAGTGTGTACGGCGCTAAGGCGAGAGGCATATTTTGAAAACCACCCGCCTTCAATCCGTGAAACTCTTGGAATTTTTGTCAAACGAATATGCGCGGCGCTGAGGCGAGAGCCACATTTTGAAAGCGACCCGCCCTCCATCCGTGAAACTGTTGTATCTTCTGAGGCTTCAGAGTCATATATGGTGAGGAAGTCTCACGCCCAGCCCGCCCTAAAAACAGGCATCGGGGTGCGACAGGGAGGAGTTGTCTATAAGGAGAAGGAATGGAGCGAGGAGGAGGAACAGGAGGAGGAACAAAAGGAGGAGGAGGAGGACGAGGAGGGAATGGGGGAGGAGGAGGATCTGCCCAGTGTGCCAGATTTTTTCGCCTGGAGCTCCAGAGCCATAGCGGCATTCTGGAGGGTCCTAGCCACCTCACGCAGTCTCCCTCCATCCTTCTCTCGCCCCTCGTTTCCTTCCACTCCGTCGCCTCTCGCCCTTCGCATCCCTCCCCCCTGGACCTCCAGACGTATTGAAAAGGTTTTACGCCAATTCTGGCGTCGGGAGGTAACCTTCGGGCTTGACCTCCAACAAACACTCAGGTCTGCTTTCATGAACGCCTTAGATCTCACCGAGAGTTTTTTTGGGGGCTGTCAGCGGCCGCTTCCGGCGAATTGGGGCACCCTTGCCCAGGGGCATTCTTGCGTGTAGCCAGAAGTCTTGCTTTCCATTCCGAGTTGTTTTGGGCGGCGTTCGGGCCCAGCAGCGGCCTCCAGACACCCGACGTCCGGGTGCGGCCAGAGGTGCCCTGGGAAAGGACATGTGGGATGTTTTTGAGGGCGAGGGAGATTTCAATTTCATGCTGTACTTTCAGGTTACAAGCGTCATTATTGAAAAGGTAGCCTGTCTCATTATCAACCTCATTATCAGCATCATCATTCGCATCACCATTAGTATCATCATTAGCACCATCATGTAGTACAAGCGTGAACAACGTGACATCGAAATATCACACAACATAAACAAACAAGAGTCAACACAATGAATCACTGATGAAGACAACCACGGGCCCCTCTAAAAGGGGCTCGCATATGGTTTGTCATCTTTAAGTTGAGCTTTTTGCTTCAGAAAAAAACATAGTTGAGAGGTCTTCGTTATATGGCGAAGCAAGCCATAGCGAGACCTCCCAGGCGAGGAAATCATCATCATCATCATCATCATCATCATCATCATCATCATCATCATCATCAGCAGCAGCAGCAGCATCATCATCAAGGCATAGGGTTTCAGGCTGAGGGTCCTAGGGTTAGCGTCGATTAGGACAGTCTGCGTATTTTGTTGCACGCACAACATAGCAACGACAAACATGTTTCACTTCAGACTTTGTTTTCGTTCGAATTGATAATCACTTGAAAATAGATGTAACATCCTCTAAATCTACATGGCATCAGAAGGCCCCAAAGTTCAAGTGACCTTGGCTCACGCTAGGGGGATCGCGAATGCTGTAGAGCCATGTTGGCCCAATTCCGTTCAACGAGGATGTCATGGCACTCGTGAGTCCCGCGAGTCAGGGCGATTGCCCTTCGCGCATTTCGAAACAGCCTTGTCGCATGTGGCTCCAATTCCGACATTGTTGGAGCATGGTTATATCAAGTATGTCGATGCCGCCAAATTGATGTTGCACATGCTCGGCGAGGCATGCGCACGGGCAGTCGATCTCAGAGGATTGAGACAACGAGTCGTAAATCATGTGAGGGAGCTCGTGAATAATCAATTGTGCGGCGACACCCCAGGACCGCCACCAATCCACGATGATGGGCTTTCCTTTCGATGGGTGCTCTTGCCGAGTGATACGATGGCTTTCTGCCAAACATAGGGTCCAGATTCTATTGCTGAGGATTGTATGCGGGGCATGCTTGACAATTACAACGCAGCACAACGATATCACAAACGGAGAGCGACACCGTCTAGGGCAATCGTCGGATTCAATGCCGAGTCGCATGCTCGGTACATGGCACTTGGGGAAGGTGACAAGTGCGAGATGCTGGTTCCACGAGATATGCAAGTCCATGATATTGAGCAACAAGTGGTGCCCTTAGAACGCGAGGGGAGACAGAGCAGAAAACAAGTTGCACAACTCGAAGGGAAAAGCGACCACCTCCAGAAACAGCTACAACTTGCATTGCAATCGTTGAAGCAAGTGCACGTTCGCAAAGGATTTGGTTGTCATGTCTCGCCGTTTTCTGGATGCACATTGGCACTGCGGAGAAACGTTGGGCACGCGAGCGCAGCGACTACTTGCGCTATGGTTACTGGTGGAGAGTTGGGCGGAGATGCCGCAGATCGGCGAACTGTATGGGCTTGCGAAAACAAGCTGGCCGATGCGAAGCGACTGAGGAGTTCGGATACGTATGCGGGTGCCTTCAACGATGCTCTGGACATTTGCGAGGTTCACAGAATCGCACCAGATACCACGAATCACGAAGCCGTCCAACGAAAAGCAGTGATGTCGTTGATTTGGTCTATTGGCGCATTGCATCGCTCTTTTGGAACATGTGCGGGGCAGATTAGCAAGGCTGCAACGCCGCTTAAATATGCAGGTGACTTGCAAATAGCCGAGCCCAAGACAACATATGAGACGTGCTGCCACCTTTTGAGAGCTTGAAAGCGTCGGTTGTCTTTCATGGGTTGATCGGTCTCCTCAAACATCTTACAGGCCTGCTCGGATGGCGACATTTATTTTTGCAGGCGGTGGTGGTACAGAGCATCCAGGCTCCTCTAGGCGAGCGGGTTCCGCGACGATGGGCGCTCCATATGCGCGCGTATCCCTCATGGTGCGTTTCGTTCATTCCGCGCACCTCGTCGCCAAGGATGCGCCGGGCGAGTTCGACAATTTGGATGGGGAGTTGGCGCGCGCAAAATCGTGCCCCAGTTCGCTGGCCACGGTCGCAAATGTCATGTGGCCAACTGGCATCAGATCAAACATGCAAAACATTGTTGCTGCAGGCTTCAATGGCTGTCGAGGTTTCGAGGGGACGCCTGGGCGATGTCTGAAAGGTCGCTGGGGATCGGTGGGTGCTGCCGACAAGTATATCAACAATGTGTGTTCCACCGCTGGCCCAATCTTCAAGCAGGTGCCCAAGCCGAAGACCGCTGCTGCGGAGAAGATCAAACCGTGCGAAGAAGCGGCGAGCGCCTGGGGCTGACGAGGGGGATTGCTGGGCCAGGAGCAAGAACAACAACGGCCACAGCAGCAACACTAGTCGCATTCATCATGCCCAGAGCGGTACAACACGAGTGGAAAACCGCAATGACCAATCTTAGTATCAATGGTAATCCTGATGCCAACAATGGCAATGCCCGCGAGACTACTAATACTCATCGGCAATACAAAGATTATTATTACTGTTTCGCAACATAGAAAAGTAAAGCTACAACTAGTAACTACAAGGCGACGGTCAGACCGTATCCATTTTCCCTCGGATGAACGCTGGGCCTCATGGGGGTAAGGGGGGGGGGGGGGGGGTCACGCGAAAGCCATGGGGTTTGGGTTGGGGGTGGCAGTCGACCCGCGAGGGCGACTTCCAGGAGCAGCAGACAAATTATCGGTTGAACGCAGTTGCAGCGACATCGTCGAGCAATTTTTTCGGGCTGGTGGTTGTATCGCTTGCGGTAAATCCGCGCTACCGATTGGTTTTTTGAACTGGGGGCAGAAAGCAGTGCAGGAACACGACAGGGGCATCGCCCACGCGCAGAGGATTGACCAGGTGCACATTGGACCCACGCCCCTTTCGAAATAAGCACGTCGCAAAGCAGAAGAGACGCGGGGCGATTTCGATCGCTCGCTGGCAGAGGAGAGCGCGCACGGCCCCGAGAGATGGAAGGACGCATGGCAACATGTTGGCGAGCAAATCAGCAGCGCGCTGGCATGTTTGACTATGCGAGTTGCGTTGGTGGCTGCACCTGCGTTTATATATCGCGCACCGGGGCGAGCGCGAGCTTTTTTCTTCCATTGGTTACGTTGCATCCCGTCGCCCCTTGCCGAGATGTGGTTGGAGGCTTCGCCGACGGAGTGGCCTGGAAGGAAGGCAGATGACATGGCGCTGAAGTGCCGACCGTTCTACCATTCTGAAATCGCAAGTGCGCGGAGAGATGACAAGGCACTCATGAAGCTACATGGAGCTTTACTTTCCCTGGAGATCGGCGCTTCCATTGGGCGCTCCGGAGTTGGAGGGAATGGCATCCGCAACGCAGATAATGCGCAACCTCGCGCCCAGCAATAAGGACGCACTGATCTCCGACAGAACCAACATAAAGAGGGGCGATCCGTTTTCAGCAGCCGGGTGCGAAGCTTTGGACTCTATTGCGCGTAGGAATGTGGCGTCGGCATTCCAAAGGGATCGCTTCGTACCTGTTGCTTTGTTCGGGCCACTTCCAACGAGTGAACTTCGCCGACCAGAGAAGACAAAGCATGGAGATTTGGTGTTTGGTCATGTTTATGGTGTTGATGACGTACTGGAGATTGGCGCAGAGACTGCGTGCACATTCGATTCGGCATATTCCAGTGTTCGACATGGCTTCATATGCACATGGGGTCTCATCGCATTTTGTGCGCGGCCCGATGTGAGCTGAGAAAGTGTGACTATGCTAAGACATGTTTGATGGCATCCCTCGTGCGACCATGCCTGATCAGCACCTTGCAAGAGCTTATCGAGGAAATGGCTGGGCTGGGGAAGCCGACGAGAACGCAATTTTTTATATATATAAAAAGAAGCTGGGCGGGCAGAGGTCGACAAAGCAACCGCCTCTCTCGGCCCACGTCGCGATGCGCAAGTGGAGACTGGGCTCGGCGAGGGGCGCATCAGCGACGAGATGGTTATTGAGTTGACCCCGAGACTTCCGGCGCGGAAGGTCCAGGAAGGCACCTGAACCGAACGGCTCGGCTGACACCCCATCTGAGGCAGCAGCTGCGGGGGCGCCAATTGAAGATGCCCCCTGTGGCATGTGATATCGATGATCCCGAGGCAGAGCTTGGAGCTATGATCCCAGACTCCTTTCACTACGCAGACCACTTCGAGGATGGCGAGGAGCACCGCGATCCCACTGGCCCAGATGCTGAGCTGGTCGATGGGGCCGACCCCGAGCCCGAGCAGGCCAGTGGCTCCGATGGCCACGAGATCACCGAGCGAGAAGAAGAGGATATAGAGGAGACAGCCCATGCTGTGATTGACCAAAGTGTGTAAAGACATGAGGGGATTTTGAGTGCTAGCGGTGTTGGTGATGTTCGTAGTAAGATTGCGATCGCACGCGCTGAGCAATTCAAATGTGTCGGAGATGCTCGTGGCCGAGCCTTGGCATGTGCAAGGCAGCCATTGGTGCAGGGGTTGATTTCTTTAGTTGCGACCGAGACTGCGTGCTGCTTTGTGCATTGGTCAGACGTTGTGCATGGCGAGTTCGTGTTTCAACGATCGATAAGTTCAATCGAGTTGTGAGCCTCCTGCATGCGAAAGGTAAGCCCCAGGACTTCTTTGGGGCAGCAACTCTCATTCGAGACGTCGGTATTGTTTATAACAAGGGCGCGAAGCCAGAGCGTTCTCGCATGCCTGACTGGCGCTTGCTTCTCCAGTCCCTGCATAGGCTCTCGAGGCACAGCGGGCCGCAAGATGAGCGCACATATCGCGCGCGCTATGTTATTTTCGTTAGTTTGTCTGCAGTGCCAGATCATTCTCGCGCGCTAAAGTCAACGCGTGGCGATGTGCATTTGCATGGCTGTCAACCGTGTGCTATGACATGGCATGCTGAGTGTGCTCGGGCAGCTTGGCCTGATCATGCAGGTGGGCTGCCTGAGAACGACGATTTCGTTTGCCCTCTCTGCAAAGCTGAATGAAGCAACTCGCAGGCGAGCTTGGCCCGATCGCATCGCATCAGTCGCCTCGCCGCCCTGTCCATGCATCACTGCTGTTCGAAGGAGGCAACGCAACCACAACATGCATGGCACTTCGCAGCTTTTCGAGTTGGGTTGGAGAAGTGTTTGGTTTTGTTGGTTTACCCCGATCTGTGGCAGGGGGGCTGCGCCAGCCCAGCCCATCTTTGGGGGAGGGAGTAGGGTGCCTGGCAGGTAGGAGGTTGCGGGGGCCAGGCAGCGGGGACAGCACAGTTCGTCGTCATACAGGTATGTATTCTACGCCTATATATATATATACGCCTATATATATATATATACAAGTGGCACGTGTTTGCACAGGCTCATACAACAAGTTGAAGGGGCGTTTGAAGCAGGAGTGACATGCAACAGCGAAGTCGCACTCGAGCGCAAGTGGGGTTGCCACACCTTGCGATGCGTGTACCAGGGCCCCCCAGGAAGCCTCAGGAGGCCCGACTTGGATACCAGAAGAGGCTCCAGGAGGCCCCAGGATTGTGAGTGTTGTGTGTGTGTGTGATGTGTGCTTTGTGTGGTGCGTGCTTTCTGTGTGTTGTCGGTGTTGTGTGTGTGTGTATATGTTATGTTTGTCTAGCGTGTGATGTGTTGGGCGTGATTTGTGTCTCTGTGTGTGCATGTAGCTCTGACGCCCCAGGAGGCCCCAGGAGGCCCCAGGCGGCCTCAGCAGGCCCAGGAGAACTCCAGGAGGCTCCGAGGCGGGGTCTGGGGTACCAGAAGGTCCAGAAAGCACCAGGAGGCCCCAGGAGGTTCCAGGAGGCTCCCAGGAGGCTCCGAGGAGGGGTCTGGGGCTCGATGTTGGGAGGATGTCTCAGGCGAAACCGCCATTCTCTGCGAATCGCGGTCAAAATTATTGAAATTACCAGGTGTTTTTGAAGGTTTTATGTTAACATGTTGAAATTCCCATGTGCTTTTGACACTGACGTCACGGTTTGCGTGAGGGGCACCACCGGTTTTCAGAATGTCGACGATGTCCCGAGCGAAACGGCCAGAAAAATCGCGGACGACGTGCGCATCAATCGCCTCTGAGCTCTACTCCCTCGGAGAGGTGCGTATGAGAATATATAGTTGTGTATATATATACACATACATATACACAAGTGGCACGTGTGTGCCCAGGCTCATACAAAAAAAAAAAAAAAAAAAAAAAAAACTGAAGGGGCGTTTGAAGCAGGAGTGAACTGCAACATCGAAGTCGCACTCGAGCGCAAGTGGGGTTGCCACACCTTGCGATGCGCGTACCAGGGCCCCCAGGAAGCCTTAGGAGGCCCGACTTGGACACCAGAAGAGGCTCCAGGAGGCCCCAGGATTGTGAGTGTTGTGTGTGTGTGTGTTTGTGATGTATGCTTCGTGTGGTGCGTGTTTTTTGTGTGTTGTCGGTGTTGTGTGTGTGTGTGTGTGTGTGTGTGTGTGTGTGTGTGTGTGTGTGTGTGTGTGTGTGTGTGTGTGTGTGTGTGTGTGTTTGTGTGTGTTATGTTTGTCTAGCGTGTGATGTGTTGGGCGTGACTTGTGTCTCTGTGTGCATGTAGTTCTGAAGCCCCAGGAGGCCCCAGGCGGCCCCAGGAGTTCCCAGGAGACCCCAGGATGCCTCAGGAGGCCCCAAGAGGCCCCAGGAGGCCCCAGGAGGCCCCAGGAGGTTTCAGGACACCCCCAGGAGGCTCCGAGGCGGGGTCTGGGGTGCCAGAAGGTTCAGAAGGCCCAGGAGGTTCCAGGAGGCCCCCAGGAGGCCCCGAGGCGGGGTCTGGGGCTCGATTTCGAAAGGATTTTTCAAGCGAAACCGCCATTCACTGAGAATCGCGGTCACAATTCTTGAAATTACCATGTGTTTTTGAAGGCTTTATGTTAAAATGTTGACTTTCCCATGTGTTTTTGGACCCTGACGTCGCGATCTGCGTGAGGGGTGCCACCGATTTTCAGAATTTCGAGGATGTCCCGAGCGAAACGCCCAGAAAAATCGCGAACGCGTGCGCACTAATCGCTTCTGAGCTCTACTCCCTCGGAGAGGTGCGTATGAGAATATATATATATATATATATATATATATATATATAATATATATATATATACATACACGTTTGGAAATTGACGGGGAGGAAGTTTCTTTGGCCGAAAAACGTGGTTGTACAATTTTGGGGATTCGCGATTTTCGAGGAACTGGCAAGCGCGTCTCGGTTTCCCTTGTGAGGGTCGCGCCTCGCGCCCATTCCTCCGACTGTCGCGGATCCTTGATTTTGTCCCATCCGGTGTTTTGGGCTTCCGAGGGGCACGTCCTATTCCCCTCGCCCCCTTTCCTTCCCGCTTCTTACTTGAGAAGTACAGCCGGTGCATGTGCTCAGCAGTGAGAGGGTTTCGGGGCTGTCAATGGGGTAGATTGGGTCGTTCGCGAAACAATATCGGAACGACAACCTGCAATTTTCAACAATCATTGAACATCGGCATGCTATTTTCAATCATATTTCTCCTGAGGGTAAACGTGTTGAAAATCGGCGCGCCATAGCCACCATTAAAAATATCCCCCCTCCTTCTTCCTCTCCGAGCCTATGTGGCATGTTGGATTCGCTCGTGCATGCTGCATGCGACTGCTCGAGCCCAGCCCATTCTCCCTCACTCCTCATTCACTCCCCAGTCGCCTCGATCGCTCCCCTGTTCACTCCCTCACCCCCAAACCATTCCGCATTAGCCATGTTGGCTCAATCTATGCGGCTGCGAGCCTCCACCAGAGACCTAGCTACCTGCTCTTGAGCGCAGCTGAGAGCTGCGACAGCGACAGCTACACATGGCTGCTGGTCCTGCGGCCAGCGCTGACGATGAAGAGAAGCATATCGTCCCTCGCACAACCGATCGAACCATTCAGTCAAAGTGCGGCGCAAACTCAACCGATTTGGAGTACCAGCAGAACATCGACGATGAGTTTTGCATCGTCAGCGATTATCACATCAAATATATGACGAGCAAGAAGACGCGGCGAATCACGCGAAACCCTTACAACAACAGAGGCGAGCTCGGGAGCATCATGGACAGGGGTCGCAGTGTCACTGCCATCGGCGTGCTCGACGCGAAGTGCGCATGGCTCATTAAGGACGAAGACCCAAGCAACAACGATAGTCTCACAGCGATCCACTCTGCGACGCTGATCGCTGGCTGTCGCAAGGCTTTTCTCAAGGATCCTACCAAGCAGAACAAGCAGGTGCATATTGCGATCGCGAACGGCATAAATCATTGCAAGCTGTACTCGCGCCGCATCCACGAGTTCCCCGAATGCCTCGTGAAGCTCAGGGACCTTGGGGACCTCGCGAACGACATCGCGACCTCTACAGCACCGTTGGAGATGTGGAGATCGACTGCTGCCGTCGATGCCGAGTTCAAGCGGCAGGCCGGCAGTAAAAGCTGGGCAATCCAATCCTGTGGTGGGCAGTAAGCGCGGCGTCAGCTGAAGTGGGAAGTGGCAGATGCTCTCTACAAGGGGCGGTGGGCAAACCCTACGTCTTGCAATGTCTGCCAGAGGGGCTACAACTTCCTCGAGAAAACGTTCCGCCCTCTTGATGCGAGGCATCCTTACATGCACGCGCCACACGTTTGCGGGGAAGTCTGCGTGGGAGGGGTTGCAGTATAAGACATCGACGCTTGCAGACTTCAGCAAGATGCCAATACATGAACCTGGGCTTGTTTCAGATCGTCACAGATGCGTTCAGGATGCTGAAGCACGAGACTGCCTACATCGCGGGCATCATCATGCTTGCCATCCCGAGGGTTGTTGACAGCAGAAAATGTGGTGCGATTGGGGCGAATGGGGGTGGCTGGGGCCAGTGCCAGATATGCCCGCAGTCGCTGCCCATGCTCAGAGCTGTTCGCGACGACAGCCTCGAGGCCCTCGAGCAACCGACGGGCTCGACGTCGGGCGCGCAGGCGGAGCTGGAGAAAAGCAAGAGAGCTCGAGCCGAGAAAAGCGCTCAAACCAAGAAAAGCAAAGACAGGGGCCAAAAGTGGAAGGCTGACGAGATAGAGCCGATCGCTAATGACGCCGACGAGGGCGCGGACCCTGACGTCAAGAAGGCGCAATCGTTCGCGGAGCATTTACGAGGGCAGTTCCAGTACCTGCTCAATTTGGACATCGCAGGCAAGCAGAAAGCGACGACCCACAACTTCTGCCACATCGCGCTCTTTGCTCTCGTCAACCAGTCAGCGCCACTATGCACCAACAGGAAGGCCAAGTCGATTACCGAGTGGTCGAAGCTGAGGGTCGCCTTCAAGACAGGTCTGCAGGTCTAGCAAGTTTGCAGTCAGGCCTAGCGACGTGGACCACATCGGCATCCTCAAGGGGTACCGAAGAGAACATGGACGACAAGGCTACTCTGGATGCGATTGCCAGCGAGACGATTGCATCGAACATCGAGGCGCACAATGAGATTGCGGCCGGCCTGTTGCTGTTTCTGGGGGGCGCCCAGCCAGAAGCGATCCCAATCGTTGCATCTGCGCGCGCTGGAAAATACGATGAACTTGGCCATGCTCGCCTTGCTGCAGAAGGTCACTTCCAGTGGTGGGTTCTTCAAGAACCACCGCGAGGCGCGCGTGGAGCCGGTTGCCACGACGTGCAACGAAGTCTTCGCAATGACCCCTTCGTCGCGGGATGCATCTGCTGAGTTTGTTGTAAAAGTTACTCATGCTGATAAGGTGGATGCCTTCAAGGGCGCCCACTTCGAACAGCTATCAGCGTTTGGCGACGTCGTGGGTTTGTTGTTCAAGATGCGCATCTCGACTTTCGCGCGCTGCCTGAAGTCTCTGGGTATTCAGCGTTTCAATTGTCGGGGCCCTACTTCACGCGAGACGAAGCAATGCGTTTATTTACCAAACATGCTCTTAACGACGACTGAGCAGCTCTACGACGCCAGCGACTGGACAGATGAACGCACGATGCGCGCTGGCCCTGCCGTGCTCCGGGAACTCATGCAGCTGTTCAAGGGCGGCCCAACCGACTTCTTCAAGGACGTCTACTCTAAGGCCTTCGACATGTGGGAGTTTTGCAATGCCCATGTTGCTTCAGGGTTTTGGGATCGGCGCAGGCAGAGCCATGGGCCGAAGCCTGCCCTTGCCCCCCCCGAAACCCTGGAAAGTCTGATTTGTTTGTTTTTGGCGCATGTATGGGATGATCGCTATGAGCTCGAGTAGTTTCGATAACAATCAAGTTATACGGCATCTAGCACTTGTGTTGTATATAAATCCTTGTGTGCCCAAAATGCTGGGCACCTTAGAGTTATCGTGGCCGGTCTGCGTGGCTTCTATCGTTTTTTCTTTGCGTTTATTGGACTACCGCCACAAGATGTGCATGTGGGGGGGGGGGGGGGGGGGGGGGGGGGGAACAGAGGTGGGCCTCTCTCTCTCTCTCTCTCTCTCTCTCTCTCTCTTTCTCTCTCTCTCTCTCTTTCTCTCTCTCTCTCTCCTGCTGAGCGAGGGGCGTTCCAGTCTCTTGTGGAGAAGCTCTCCTCTGTAAAGATGCTGGAGCATTTTGAGAAGGGGGGCTACCCTGCCCCTGCTGGTTCTCTTGGGGCGTCGAGGGCCGACGTCTTCCCAGCTGATCGCCCGAAGAATATCAGCTCGGCAATGAACGCTTACAGCCGCAAGCATAAGGACGAACTCGAAGCCTACAATGAGGTCAGCGACCCCATGGCTGCGATGATTCGGTTGCTGGACAACAGGCCAATCAAGGGGTCTGTTGTGGCCGCGTCTGCAAAAGTCACTGGCGATGGCAATGCCAATGCTGAGCCAATCGTCGCTACATTGAAAGCTTGATGGCAGAATGCTGTCGCAAAGAAAAGGAATCAAGAGCTATATCAAGCGGTGGGTCACTCAGCCGGTGCAGGGCGAGATGAACAAGCGAATGGTGAACTGCTGCTACGTCGACGCCAACAAGGCCGTTGGCGACGACACGTCTGAAAACGACACTGGCAGCACGTGCAATCTCGTTTTGCATGGGGTCACTACTACTGTTGGTGACGAGGGGGGCAAGAAGGGCGTGGACGAGAAGGAGGATAAGAAAGGCCCGAAAATGGATCTTCGTTGTTCCCTTGCTGTCAGAGGCGGCAAGTGTGACCTGCCGTTCTTTGGCAGAGTTATCGAAGAAGGCCCAGCTCAGCACATGGCAAAGCAGACTATTTTATTCTTGGGTAGTGGTAACGATTCGTCACCTTTGCCATTGTACACTGATGGTTCTTCTTTCGTGAATTCGTTGAAGAGCGACTGCTGCATCGCTTTCCTGGTGCCGATATTGCCAATTATCAACGACAATGACAAGCCGAGGGACACTATTGCCGAAGGCGAGGTGGCATCGGCAACTGCGATCGCACCGGCAACAGAAGATGCGACAGCACCAGTCAAGTCGAACAAGAAGCCGAAGAAATAACACATCACCACACACAAAATCACTTAGAACGATCTCATCTTCACCGGCCTACACGGCGACATCTGGACCTACAAATTGCCGAGGCTGGTGGATGCGGACAACGACAAAGGCAAGCTGATCGAGACCCCCCTGCACCGAGAGCCTGTGCCTTTTGACTTCAAGGAGGCCGCCGCGAAATCTGGGGCGGCTAAGGTTTCTTTCGCTGCGAAGTGATAGTGTTCAATATATATATGTTTATTCGGGCCATGTGCTCGGAGTAGCACGCTGCTGCAGCATAATGGTTTAGCTGTGCTTTGGGTGCCTCTCGCGAACCTCTTAGGATATTGCGATATCAGTTTGCGTTTGCTTCAGCGGTGAAGTTTGCACAGCCGTCAATAGTAACAACTCGCAATCGATGTCGCAATCGGTAACCGTAATCGTAATCGTAGCAGTAATAGCGCTTGTAGTAGTAATAGTAGTTGTACTAGTAATTTGACTTGTGTTGTTGTGGTCGTGATAGTGATAACCGTATTAACATTGACACCCCACGCGAATGGCAACAACGACACCACCACCACCGACAACACCACCACCAACACCAACAACAACAGCAATAACACCAATACCAACAACGATAGTAGTAATACGACTGATGCAACGCATGATACAGATAATGACGATACTAACAATATTGCTGAGATTACGAGTCTTATGCACAACAGGTGCCATAAACATGATGCTATACATGTATAGATGTACCGATAGTTAGTCAGGTGGGCAAGTATATAATTATCATCAAATGATGATAATGGTAATGATTAGGATGCTGACAATGATAACGAGAATGATATTGATAATATAACGATAACGATAATTCTAAAGCACATGCGAATAACATCGGTGGTGTTCGCGTGCTCGCAGTGGTGGCCAACTTTCGCAGGGATGGCACAGGGCACTTGGCCCAGTGCCAGCTTTAGAGTTCGTAGCTGCTCGGCTGGGGCCCAGGCGTGCAGCTTCCCTCGACCGCAGGACCGACAGAAAACCCGCCCTGACCCTCTCATCCACCGAATACGCATTCATGTTAAGAGCGGTCGGGAGCTGGTTGCCTGGTCCCTGGGGGCTGATTTAGTTTTTCCCCTTCATTGGGGGACTTGGCAGGATTTGGCGCTGACATGCAAAACCACTGCACGAACGCCATTACCATTGCCATCGCACGAACACCATTACCATTGCCATCCTTCCACTTACCATCGCTGCGACCCTACCCTAAGTACCTTACCTGAGCCCTAACCCGAACCTCAATCCCAAGCCCAAGCCCAACCCCAACGTCAACCCAACCCCAACCCTAACCCTACCCTACCCTACCCTACCCTACCCTGCCATACGCTTCTAAGACGAACCTTGGCATAACAAAACATGTTTCAGGCTCAGGCGGACAGATATCAAGCATCAACCTTGGCATAACAAACAAATAAGGTTCAGGTGGACACAGTTCAAGCACCATAGATGTGTATTGCGGTATTCGCCAGTTTCCTTTGAGCGAATCGGCGTTTTGTTCAAATCCTCATGGGTTGGGTAAGGGCTTCCGGCAATTTGTTATCAAGCCTTCTGGGAGGTGGGGCGCGTGCGATTTCAACCCTGAGGGGTGCAGAGCAAAGCCAACACAGTGAAATTGAAACCTCCTTTGGCTGGCCAGACGAAGGACATGTATCTTCCCAGAGGTGCCCCTGGCCCGACAATTCCCAGGATTTCCAGGGAGGCCCCCGTGAGGTCCAGTGCACCCCTCGCGAGGCCCGGAGGGCCCCTAGAGGGGGTTCGAGATGAAGGGAAAAGCTCGAGACACTTGGGGCCAGGGGCGCCTTCGCAGACATCCGACGATGCGTGTTGTTCAATCCGTGGCCCCAGACCTCCCGACCTCTTCCCCAGGGGTCGTGTTCGTCTTGGGTCCGTTTTTGATAGTCCCAGGGGCCGACAACGGACCCTCGAGGCCGAAACCGGTGAAAACCGCCAGGATTGGAAATACTCATATCGCTGGAGTTCTGGGTTGGCCTCCGAAACGTGATGGAAGCACTCGTCCTGATTGCTATGATGGTGGCGTTCGTAAAAGAATTTGCCCAGGAGGCTTCCGGCCCTGGTTGGTTCATTATCTTTGGAGGGCGGCGGTGATATCCATGGCCAATCCACGATAGGAGTTCCACTGGCTTCCAGGATCCAGATTCCTTATCCCATCGTTCCTTATCCAATGCCTCACCGTATAGGACGATGGACGTCTGGTCTCTGCGCTGCCCCCCAGCGAAGGACTTGCGGCGCGGCCGCGGAGAGCGGGGACGCCCCGGCAACCAGAGCCCCGAGCAGGTTGTCGCTCGGCCTGCGATCGTCGCGCGGCAGCGCGGACTACCCTGACCCGGTGGTGGAGGATCGAGACTGGCATCAAGGAGGAGGGGGAGGCTCGAGGATAGA
>CAUYUJ010003425.1:193129-243129 GCA_963575745.1 Prorocentrum cordatum | reverse complement strand
AGCGACGAGGACTTGAACGACTCCTTTCACGGGAGCACCACGCAGACACGGCGGGGCGGGAGCAGCCCAGCGAGCTCGCGTGGCCATTTCATCCAGATGGGCTCGCCGGAGCGCCAGCCGGCACCCGGGAGAGCAGAAAGATACCGACACGGTCAAGGCGTTGAGACATGGACCACTTTGGGCTCAGGAGGGAGGCTCTGGTTCTGGGGCCGCTCCCCGGGTTTAGGTCGGGTAACCTGCTCGTGGCCGAGGCTCACCGTAGCCAGAAAGGCCTCTCCGTTCCTCATTTGGCGTTCCCCATGGTAGCATGGTGCCTGTATCGCTGCTCCCGAGATTTCTCTTGGGGTGTGTTGGTGTGTTCTGACCAGGACCCAGGTGCGAATCCAGACGTGGGGCGACGGCCCTCACCGAGGAGGCCCAGGAAGGCGAAGACGAGGGAAGGGTGGCGGTAATTATATGCATGTGTTACTCCTTTCAGGCGTGCCCAAACAACCACCTGCTGAAGAGGGCCCTGTGCGAGGGTGGGTACGTCTGCGACATCTGTCAGCGCTCCCTGGACCGCGACGAGCCAATTCTCCATTGCCAGGAGTGCATCTGCAGTTCTCCGCCCCGCCCTCATCGTTTTGGTCATCGTCATCGTCGTCGTCGTCCTCCTCCTCTTCTTCCTCTTCCTTCGTATACGCTACGCGTTTTGTGCAGGTGGCCCACCAGGCATTAGCAGACAGTGGGGCCGTGTGCACACACACACGCACACACACACACGCGAACGCACGCACGCACGCACGCACGCACGCACGCACGCACGCACGCACACACACACACACACACACACGCGAACGCACGCACGCACGCACGCACGCACGCACGCACGCACGCACGCACGCACGCACGCACGCACGCACGCACGCACACACACACACACACACACACACACACACACACACACACACACACACACACCCACACACACACACACCACGCACACACACACACACACAAACACACACACACGCACAACGCACACACAACAAAACACACCCACACACACACACACGCGAACGCACGCACGCACGCACGCACGCATGCACGCACGCACGCACGCACGACGCACACACACACACACACACGCGAACGCACGCACACACGCACGCATGCACACGCCACGCCAACGCACACGCACACGCACAAAGCACTCGCCCCTCGCCAGCTGCGCACCGCACACCCACACCCCACACCCACACCCACACCCACACCTTGTTCATATTATTATATACCCACATAACCGTGATCCGGCCGATAGCAACCCCCCCCCCCGGACCGGGGACCTCCCATCCGGATTGTTAAAAAAAAACAATAATACAAAGTGGCCGCTTTGATGCGAAAAGCGTAGCAGGAATGGGACGCGGCGCGCATCGCGCGCGGCAGTCAATCTGAGCCCGCCCATCCTGACAGTAAACAATCATTACAAAGTTTTCGTTTTTCCCTCTCAGCATGGCCTGCCTTGTCGCCGACGGTGCGAAATATGTGGCAGCAGTGGGACGCGGCGCGCATATGGGACGCGGCGCACATCGCGCGCGGCCGTCAATCCGGGGCCGCCCATCCTGACTGTTACAAATCAATACACAGTTTCCGCTATTTCCTCTCAGCATGGCCTGCCTTGTCGCCGACGGTGCGAAATACGTGGCAGGAGTGGGGCGCGGCGCACATCGCGCGCGGACGTCCATGCGGGCCGCGGGCCTTCCCATCCTGATTGTAGAAAAACAATGCAGAGTTGCTGTTTTTCCTTTCATCATGGCCTCTCTTGTCGTCGACGATGCGAAATGCGTGGCAGGAATGGGGCGCGGCGCACATCGCGCGCGGACTTCTTGGGCAACCCCAAGGCGGGAGGGGCCACCTTACTTGTCAGAAGCAATGCCATGTTGATTTTCCCTTCCCACATAGCTGTTCTCGTCGTCCACCCCGCAAAAGTGCATGGCTTGGGCGCGGCCCCCCCCCCCGCTCGAAGTGAATGAAATGACCTTCCCGCTTGGGCGCCGAGCGAAATTTTATCAAAGTTGCGCTCCCGCTTTGGCTCGGCGCACGTTTTTCGCTCGCCAATTCATTGGGCGCCGGGGCGTCCCAGGAGGCCCTGGGGTGACGAATGCCTGGGAGGTTTTTGGTTGTTCAGGCTCTTGGAGGGCCTCCTGAGGCCCCCCGCGGTCTCTTGGCGCTACGGCCGTCTGCAGGCCATCTTGGGCGTCTTGGAACGATCTTTCGGCAACTCAGGGCCCCTTGGATCGTCTCGGGGGCGTCTCGGCTCTCTTGGGGCGTTCCTGGGGCGCTCTGGGACCTGGAAGTCAGCGCCGAAGAAGAAAACCATCGCTGGGACCGACGTGCCCAGGACCTGCTCGTTCTTTTCGTCCGGGGGCCCCCAGGGGCCGCCCCGCGCGCGCGAACTCGAATCTTGTTAATTAGAAACCGGAGATCTTAGCACGCCTCTGGCCACTCTGGCCCGTTGGGGTGGCCCTGGACCTGCTCGGGGTATTTTTCGTCCGGGGGCCCACAGGGGTCGCCCCGCGCGCGCGAACTAGAAGATTGTTAACTAGTTACCGGAGATCTTTGCACGCCTCTGGCCCGTTGGGCCGGCGGATTTGTCCCAAGCTTTTCTGAGATCTCGACTCCTTTCTCGGGAGCAGTTTTGCGTCCTGGATATTTTCTCCTTTTGGTCCGGGGGGCCAAAACACGTTCCGTGGAGGGCGAAGTTGAGGGAAAAACCGTTCCCTGGAGGGCGTTCCCTCTACTACTGCTAATACCACCACTCCTGCCACTACTCCTACTACTGCTACTAGTACCACGACTACTACGGCTACGACTACGACTACGACTACGACGACTACTACTACTACTACTACTACTACTACTACTACTACTACTACTACTACTACTACTACTACTACTACTACTACTACTACTACTACTACTACTACTACTACACTACTACTACTACTACTACTACTACTACTACTACTACTACTACTACTACTACTACTACTACTACTACTACTACCACTACGCGCCAGCACCCAGTTGCGCCAGCATTGTTCCTTATGTTGTGGGAGGGTGGAACGTGTCCGTTGTTCTTTTCAACATGGCCAGTCTTGTCGTCGACGATGCGAAATGCGTGGCGGGACTGGGACGCGGCGCACATCCCGCGCGGACGTCAATGCGGTGTCATGTGGTATCCTCCACTTGCACTGAAATGCCCGCGCAGCCCCCAGTTGTGCCATCACTGTTTCTTATGTTGTGGGAGGGCGGGTGGGAATGGGCATGCCATGCTTGACTCGCTCGAGCTGGCTAGCTTGACCCTCCCCACACCCACACCCGCACCCGCACACGCACACGCACACGCACACGCGCACGCACGCACGCACGCACGTACGCACGCACGCACGCACACACACAGACACGCACCCCCCCCAACACACACACACACACATCCACACACACACACACACATCCACACATCCACACACACACACACATACACTTACACACGAACACACACACACACACACACGCAAGCCTGCGCACACCCACACACACACACACAACGCACGCACGCACGCACGCACGCACGCACGCACACACACACACACACGCACACACACACACACACGCTCAGACACGCACACGCACACACAACACACATACATATGTATGTATGTATGTGTATATACATATATATGTATGTGTATGTATGTATGTATGTATGTATGTATGTATGTATGTATGTATGTATGTGTAAGTAAGTATGTATGTATGTATGCATGCATGCATGCATGCATGTATGTATGTATGTATGTATGTATGTATGTATGTATGTATGTATTCATATAATATATACACACATATATATGTGTATATATATACATTTATGTATATATATATATATATATATATGAAGGAACATGTTCTACCGCTGCTGGCGGGAAACCGGGGGGGGGGGGGCACTACCGGTTCGAGCCCCTCCCCCCCCCTCCGGAAAACCGGGGGGGGGTCACTACCTGTTCGACACCCCCCCCCAGCTCATAATGAAAAGGGGGGGGTCACTACCGGTTCGAGCCCCCCCCCCTCGAAAACCGGGGGGGTCACTACCGGTTCGAACCCCCCCTCCATCGAAAACCGAGGGGGGGTGCGGACAGTGGTGGGGACGGTGGCGGTGGGAACAGTGGTGAGGGGACAGCGGGACAGTGGTGGGGACAGTGGGACAGTGGAGGGGACTGCAGTGGTGGGGACAGTGGTGAGGACAATAGCGGGAACAGTGGGGACAGTGGACAGTGGGGGGGACGGTGGTGGTGGGGACTGGTGTGGGGACAGTGGGAGGTGGAAACAGTGGGACAGTGGAGGGTACAGTGGTGGTGGGGACAGTGGTGAAGGCGGTGGCGAGGACGGCGGTGGGACAATGGGACAGAGGTACAGTGGGGACAGTGGTGGGGACAGTGGGGACAGTGGTGGGAACAGTGGGACAGCTCAGTGGGACAGCGGAGGAGTCAGTGGGACAGTGGGGACAGTGGGGATAGTCGGGCAGTGGTTGGGGCCGTGGAGAAAGTGGGGAGAGTGGAACCGTGGTGGGAACAGTGGTGGGGACAGTGGGGACAGTGCGACAGTGGTGGGAGCACTGGTGGGGACAGTAGGGACGGTGGTGAAACCAGGTGGGACAGTGGTGGTGAGGACAGTGGCGCTGGGAACAACAGTGGGGGATGTGGCGCGGACGGTGGTGGGGACCGGGAGTCGTTTGCTGGCGGTGAGTGGGGGGGTGGGGAGGGGTTAGAACCGGTAGCGACCCCCCCTCCGGTTTTCGACGGGAGGGGGTGCGGGGGGGGGGGATTCGAACCGTAGTGACCCCCCCCGGTTTTCGAGGGGGGGGGGGGGGGAGGGGTTAGGGGAGGGGGGGGTTTTGCCGAGGGGAGAGGGGGGGAGGGGGGGGGTCCAGCAGGGGGGGGGATTTCGGAGGGGGGGGGGGGGGACCCCGGGCTCCGGAGGAAGAGGGGCAATTTTCAACAGTAAAGCGGCGGTGGATCTCGCTCTCTCTCTCTCTCTCTCTCTCTCTATCTCTCTCTATATATATGTATATATGTATATATGTATATCTATATATGTATATATATATATATATATATATATACATATAGCTGCCCAAATCCAATCGGACCTGATCGGACCTGATGCAACTCCAGGTGCGTGCGGGGAACCTGCGTCTCGAGGGCCCAAAGAGGGCCCAAAACGGCCCCTGATGACCCCAAGACGGCCCCGGAGGCCCCAGGAGGCTTCAGGAGGGCCCGATGAGCGCACCAAGACGGCCACGATGGGCGCCAGATGGTCCAAGACGGGCTCAAGATGGCTACTCGACGGCCCAACGGGCTCCCCAGATGGCCTGAGGGGGCCCGAAGACGACTGCCAAGAGGCCCCCAGGAGGCACAAATTATGCGTGTTCATGAGGTTCCAGTGCAATTTTCGCATGCTCGGTTTCTCGGTCTCCAGAGCGCACGAGACGGCCGAAGAGGCCCCCGAGATCGCTCCAAGATGGCCCAATCGGCGCTCAAGAGGGCCCCAAGAGGAGCCCAGGACGGCCCAAGAGGGGCACAAGAGCTACAAGACACTCCAAGAGGGCACCCAGAGGGGCCCCAGACGGCCCAAGAGGGCACCAAGACAGCCTCACAGGGCCCCCGGACCGCCCCAAAATAGCACCACGAGGCCCCCAAGATTGCCCAGAGGGACCAATATGGCCCCAGAGGGCCCCAAGAAGGCCCAGGAAGGAGGCCCCAAGACGTCTTGAACGCGGCTTCAAGAGACCCCGAAGAGAGCCCACTCGGTGTCAATTTCACCCCAATTATATTGAGTTCTGTGTATGTAGTCTTGTGTATTAGCACAGTTCAGTAGCTTCAGCATAGCATGATGTGTTGCGACCAGTTGTTTCACAGATGTCTGTACCATTGCCATTACATGTTCAGGGGCCCCTGAGTCAGGTAAAAGGTTGCGTATCTCACAAGCTGCTACGATTATCTAGATAATCGGTTCTATCGACCACATCCCGAGGAGACTTCGTGTGCTACCGTCGGTTGGTATTTGTAGCGGAGCCGGAGATCCACTTTCTCCGCTTCCTCCGTCGCCGCCATGCCAGATGGCGCGCCTCGCGCGCCGCCCCCGGCCAAGCCGCCGCCTGGCGGGCTGCCGGCAGCCTCTGCCACCGCCGCTCCCGCCGACGCCAGCGCGGAGGGCAGCGGCATCCCGCCGAGCAGCGTGGACGCCGACGAAGCCAACTGCACGGATTGGAGTGGCTGTTAGGGCTGGTGGACCCGACAGGAGAGTTCCACTTGGGACGGATGAGGATGAGGCCTAGACGCAGGCCTGTCCAAGACGGCGCCGACCTATGAGCTGGTGAGGACCGACGGCTATAGAGCCTTCCGACGCAAGCTGGAGGTCTTGGAGCGGTGTTGCAAGAAGCGCGGCACCACCGCAGTCAGCGAGGGAGCGTTCTTAGTCGTGAACTCGCTGCAGGGTGAGGCCGCGGAGGCTACGGGAGATATCGACTTGGACTTGTTAGAGGCGGAAGAGGCTTTCAGGCCGTTGTTCCAGGTGTTGGACGAGCACTACAGGTGCGATTAGCAGACCGAGCTGCCAGCCCGCGCAGACCTCTCCTTCGGCAAGTTCGCTCGCCAAGAGAAGGAGGCGATGATGCTGCGCGGCCTTCGCAGCAAGAGAAAGCTCAGAAAGCTCGAGGAGGTTGGGGTGGAGACCCCAGACGCGCTGGCGGGCCGTCACCTCCTCACGCGAGCGGCTGTTCCGCCATCGGGCGCCACCCAGGTTCAACGCGCGGGCGGCCGCTGCTCGGCGGAGGCGAAGGAAGTGCTGCTCGACGCGCGCGGGGCCGAAGCTACGCCCGACATGCGCGACGTGGAACGAGTGGAGAAGATGCTGGTCGGACAGAGCTTGAAGGGCGACGTGAACTGCACGAGCGATTACGATTGGGAGCGATGCCTGCGCCACGAAGACTCGCACCTGGAGGGGGGAGAGCACGAGGACGACGAGGGGCACGACTGCGACGAGCACGAGGGGGAGGCCGACGTCGCGGAGGAGCTGCTGCGGGAGGCCGAGGAGGCCCAAGTGGCGCGCGACGAGGCCTACCTCAGCTTCGCGGGCGCGAAGAAACGCGCGGCGGAGATCGCCGAGGCCAGGGGCGTCTACCCGATCGTCGCCCTCGCGCCCGAAAACAGCTGCCAGCGCGACAGCCGCGGAGGGCCCGCGCGAGCGACGAGACCAGGCACTGGCACAAGCAAAGAACTTGGCAAAGGCAAAGGAATCGGCAAAGGATTGGCCCACCACGAAGAGAAGTTTCCCAGCCTCAGAGGGGGGCGCTTAGCATGGGTGCGCCATCGTCGCCAGCGGGGTCGACTGCGTCGGGCGCGACCCAGCGGCGCGGCCCGAGGTTCAATCGCTTCAGGCACGGTGGCTTCGCTAAGCCCGAAGACGAGGCGCGCGTGGTGGAGGGCGCTGAGACGCTGGAATGCGCAAATTCGACCGAGGAGGTACTCCTGCTGAGGCATCAGCGATGGAGGTGCCGCGCGGCCCGTCATCGGCGACAAGGCGTGGGCGCAGTGGCGGGAGCTACTTCGCTCGGGGCAGTTGCTGCAAGAGGCAGGTCGAGCGCGGCAGGAGTAATCGACGCTTCCGATTCGCATGCGGCAAGGCGCTGGAGGCCACGCAAGCGGCGACACTGACGGCGCGGCCGTTCGGCGTCAAGAAGCAGATCGCGATCCATCTCGTCGAAGGTTGGGCGCCGCTGCTGATCGCGCGACCCTGCGTGGAAGAGTGGGGCTTGATCTAGGACTGCCGATCTGATGCGCTCGCGATGAACGATTCCCCCGGTAGGGACTGGGTGAAGTCCGAGCGCGATGAGAAGGGTCATATCATCATAGACCCGTGGGGTGGAGCTGGGCGCGACGCCGACGATGCCACGGGCGAGGGGGCCCCCGCCGACGGAGAGGACAGCGGCAGCGACTCGACGGACAGAGACACTGAAGGAGATTCGGTCAAGGGCGACGAAGGCGGCGACGGGGCTCTTCGGCGCCTGACCCCGGCGCCTTTTACCTTGAGACGCGGGCGGCGTTCTACGAGATCGGCAGCGGCGACGAGACCCTGGCCGCGGAGGAGGTCGAGGGCCCGGAGCGCCGCCCAATAAATGCGGACACCCACTCGGACCTGGTCCTGGCGCTTGGTCTCCCAGGCTTCCGAGACCACCCAGGAGGCCACGCAATCGCCCCCAAACTGTCCCAGGGGGTTCCCAGGCAACCCAAAAAAACCCCAAGACGGCCCCAACAGGGCGCGAAGAGAGCCCCACGACGGCCTAAGATGGCCCACGAGACGCCCCCTGAAGCTTTCCAAATCGTGACCCAGTCGTTCAGGGAAACCGTGGTTGGAAGCAGGGTGACCCGAGGAAGCCCCCAGAGGCCCCTTGAAGGAACCCAGGAGGCAACCAGAAGGCCCCAAGAAACCCTTGAACGTTTTGGTGAGGCACCCAGGAGGCCCTCCAGGGAAAAGCCTCCGCAAGAAGAGCTACGGAGGATGGGGACAAATTTGCAGGGTAGGGCGAGAATAAGGAAGAGGAAGAGGAAGCATGCTGGAAAAATAGCGAATCACATTTTCACAACGACGATGTCGGACAAGGTAACGAATTATCGTTAAACTGTCAGTGTAACCTTCCTGCCCTCCCGCCTGCATGCCAAACATCAAGGACCAAGGTGCATAGCGCGAAGCGCCAATGCAGTCTTGTATGTGTAAACACGCATATACAGATGTGTGTATCACATCATCGTGCAATTGTTAAGGACGTCGCGTCCTTTGAGCGGCGCGCTCCAGGCCATGAACTGGACGCCTTTCCTTTCAGTTGTTGTCAGTGTAGTTTGCAGGAGATGCGCGCCTATATGTTTCCTCCCCTCCCAATGTTTAGGGAATTCTGCAAGGCCGTTTCAGGGTAAGTTTACATAGTATCATGCATCCGCCATTTGAATTCGGGTGCCAAAGGCACGCGCACCCTATGTGACCAGGCACTGTGTTCGCTATCTGTTGGAAACATTCCCATCCTACATCCTGTATCCATCCCTCTTACTAGACATCCATTTCTGTCACATGATGTATCTCCAACGGGAAGGACACTTTCGACTTCGCGGGCCATTTTGGAGAGTTTTTGGTGTCATCTGGAGCTCTCTTGAGGGTCGTGGGAACGTTTTCCATGTGCTTCCCCTACTTGCATGTGCGCTTGCAGGCTTTTCCGGGTGGCCAGCGGGTTGGACCGAAGGCCCTTGTGAACCTTTGACCAAAGAGTGCAAAATAGACCAACATTTGGCCTTCCGTGCCCCCCCGTGCGCCCCTATGGCAAGCCAAAGGGTGCGGCAGATCGGATGGCTTTCGGCCCATCCCGCCACCGTGCCTTGGTCGAAGGTCGGAGGCCTTTTGGCCCCTCCTTGAGCCGTTTTGGGCCCGAGAAGATGATGCGGGAAGACGCTCTGGGCGCGTTGGGTCTTGTTCTTTTGGGTGAATTTGAGAAGTTGGGGCTTGGGCCCTGTAAGAGATCCGCAGGGTTGGGGGCTGAGGCTCAGGGGAGTGGGCAAGGAACCTGAGAACATCCCAGCTCATGCCTGGCAGGCACGGTGACGGATCTACACGTAGACACCTTGCGACGGAGGCTCTGGGCTTGCAGCTCAGACCCTCCACGGCGGTGGTGGGGCTCTCCAGGGGGGTCCCGGGGCCGTCTGGGCTGGCTTTGCGAGGGCTCTTGTAAGGCCTGCGGCCCGCGCTGTGTGGGACGCCTGCAAGGTTTGGGAAAGGGAGTCCACCTGCTTGGAGCCGTGCCCCCACGCGCGAAATGTGTAATGTATATATAATATATCATGTGTATATAGAATGTGTATTTATATATACATATATATATATGTATATATGTATATGTATGTATGTATATATATATATATATATATATGACCATGGGGGAAAATGTCTAGGCTCCCTCGACGGGCCCATCCTTTTGGAGGTGGCCAGGGGGTATTAACTGGTTGGGGCTTCAGAAAACATCGATCAAGAGGAGAGGGATGAGGCCAAATCCGTTCAAAATCTCAGTTTTCCACGGTCCCGATGCCCGAAAGCGGCTCTGGAGGCCGAAACGGCAAAAAACATCCCCGATTCCAGAACCTGGAACCTGCCCAGTGCTGGGCCACCTCAGACCCCGAGACAGCTCCAATATCCTTTTGCCGTCAGGAGTGCAATTGGGGCACGTGCGGCCAGTGCATGCAGGCGGCCGGCATCGGCTGGAACGCCGCACCGCCCATGTACGAGGGCGCCCCACCGTCGAGCGCTGGATTCCGCTCCGCCGCTGGCAGGATCGGGGCCGGCCCCCCCGCTGGTCTGCACGGCCGAGATGGATACGGAAAGATCGGACGCGCGGAACGATGGAAGTGGTTCAACGTTTTCGGACGGTTCTGGTCGGCTTTCTGGCCGCGGGATGCCTTCTAGCGGCTGCGCCTCGCCGACAGCATTACAGGGGTTCTGGAATCTTCCCGAACGGACGGCCGCCAGAGTCCCGAGTTATGACTTGAAAACCAGACGACGAGGATCAATGGGCACGAAGACCAACTGCAGTTCCTCTTCATTTTGGACAGGATTCGCTGTCTGTGGCGCCTGAGGCGCACGCTCTCCTGCCCAACAGCGGCCGCGGTGGGCTTTTGGACAACAACTGCTGTTGGGTATCATACCCATATTTTCCGTACCCATTGCGGGCGTGCCAAGTTGGGTGCCGGATGTTTCGAGGGTTGAGGTTTTCAGGTGTTCTTCGCCAGCACATCATGGTAGATACCATCGCAAGTCCGCATTTCAAGCGCACTAGCGTCGATTAGCGTCCAGTAGTCGATGGAATAGCGCCGATTTAGCGTCGATTAGCGTCGATGTTAGCCAGCGTGGACCCCAAATGGTGTGTTTCGAGCAATCTATTTGGTGCGATCTACGTTGTGCAACTCACTTCTTGAAGCTGTCCTCTCGACTGCTTGTGCAAACATCCCACCCTCCACCCGCAACTTGGTAGCATGACCTCCTAAGATCGTGACGGTAGGTAACAAATTGCACTTGGCAGCGACACCGACGCCGACAACGACAGCGACAACGACGACGACGACGACACCGACGACGGCTACGACGACATCGACGACCACTTTGACGACGACGACAACGACGACAACGACGACGACGACACCGACGACGACGACGACGCCGACGCCGACGCCGATGACGACGACGACGCCGACGCCGATGACGACGACGATGACGACGACGACGACGCCGCCGACGCCGACGCCGACGCCGACGCCGACGACGACGATGACGACGACGACGAAGACGACGACGACGACGTCACCAACGAAGACGACAACGACGAGGGAGGAGGGAGGACGACGACGGCGACAACGACGAAGGAGGAGGAATGACGGCGACAACGACGACGACGACGAAGACGACGGCGACGAAATAGGAGGGACGACAGCGAGACGCCGACGACGGACGACGACGAAGACGAGGGAGGAGGAAGGACGACCACGGCGACAACGACGACGGAAACGACGACGACGCCAAAGAGGACGACGACGACGACGACGAGGAAAGACAGAGGACGACAACGGCGACGACGACGACGACGAGGGAGGAGGGAGGACGGCGACGACGACGACGACGACGACGACGCAAGAGCGCGCGCACGCGCTTTTGTTGAAAACCCGTGTTGCGAGACCATGTGTTTTGTTTGTTCTTTGGACACTCGATTTTGAAACCCTTCCGAGACCGAAGGTTTGTGAAGGATTTCGGCATGCATGTATGCGCGCGACGACGCGCACGCGTGCAGTTCGTCCCGTTTGTTCCGCGGGCGTTCCAGCGGGCCGCGGGCCTCGCGGTTCACCCCCTGCGCGGGCGCGCATCACGCGCCCGGGGACCGGGTGGGAGGGGCCCGGGGGCCGCGCGTGGACGGGTCGGGCCCAGGCGGGTCTTTTTCGGCGCGGTCCGCGAGCCGGCGCCGGCAGGCGGCGGCCCCGCGCGAGGCCGAGCCACGGAAGGCACCGCGGGAAGAGGCGAGCTCGCGGCCTTGCCTCGCCCGGGCCCCAGCACCCAGGCGCCCCCGCGCGGGGCGCCCCCCGCCGCGGATTGGGGGGCAGCCGCCCGCTCGGGGGAGCGGCCGCGCCCCCGCCGTCGCCCGGCGCCAGCGACCCCTCCGACGGAGGCGCGGGCGAGGACCCCCGCGGGAACGCGCTCACGAATTGGCCCCAATCCCCAACGCACGATGCATCTTGGGAGGCCACGGAACAGCTTGTCAACGCGGGCGATTTCGACCCGCAGGAAGGATGCCCGAGCGAGGTGCGGAGATTAGCTAACGAGAGCCCCATGCGCCCTCGAGCGGGAGAGGCTCTCGGATCGCCTAGTGGATTGGCTGGTGAGCTGGCTCCGGACGAGGAGCCCTTGGACGCCCATGGAGGCGCCCCCTCGGGGCAGCGGCCCCCTGCGCGTGGAGCCGATCACGGGCCGTGATGATCGCGCACTTCCGCTCCCCCGGAGAGGCAGCGCCGGGTGCGGAAGCCCGCGGAGAACCGCAGGGGATGGCGAAGACCGAGCGGGCGGCGCACCCCGCGCCTGCCCCGGCCTGGGCTGCCCCGCGCGACAACCCCTCCCCCTTTTCGGGGAAGGAGCGGCATTGGGCACCCGGGTTGCGGGCTTTGCCTGCCCGCCCCCCTTCGACGGGCCAGCCGCGGCGGAGTCGCGGCGCCCCGTCCAGGCGCTCCTCGGGCGGCCCCGCCATCCCTCGGCGCATTGGGTCGAGCGGGGCTTGCCGGCGCTTCGGCCGGCCTTGCGTGCGTTTTTTCGGCCCGCCCGCGACGCGCCCCTGGCGCGCCTGCTAACGGCCGCCTGCCCCGCTGCCCCTCGCGCTCTACCCCCGCTGCGGCGCGCCTCTCCTTCACTCCGTGTTTTTTCTTCGGGGGCCGCCCCGCGCCCTTCGCGCGCACGGGTGCCCCGAGTGCGCGGCGGCCGCGCGGGCATGCTTGCGCTTGCTTTTTTAAGGGCGGGGGTTTGGGGCCCCGCGGCGTTGCAGTTGTGGGCGGCGGACAGCGGAACGGCTGATCCAATTCTGCGCCGCGTGAAAAGAAGGTTCTCCGCCCCCCCCGCTCGTGAGGCGCCCTGGCGCTGCTGTCGTTGGTGATTTTCGTACTAAGCTAGTACACAACCATCAGTTGATTATGCGTTGGGGGACCTCAAAAATGTTTGAAACCCGAACGAGATTTGATGCGCTCGAATTATTGCGGCACGCGCGCGACGACGCGCGCATTATTTGACGGGGATGAGGGGGAGTCGATCAGGGGTATTGCTGGGGTGCTATGAGTTTATGTTCGAAATGAACGTCGGGGCAGTATCACGCGCGAAGCTTATCATCCCAGGGAGGGCCGATAGCCCCGAGGGGCGGGACGGGGAGTAGATCCCAATTTCTTCTTAGAAAGGAAGTCCTACGCGGCGCAACTCATCAATGCGCATTAGTGAGCTGTCCATTGCTCGCGCAGTCACCCCACGCGCCCGCCCGCAATTTGGTTTGTATAACCCATACGGCGGCGATTGTGACGTCTGCTTGGCGCTGGCTGGCGCCTCGCTGCGGCCGCGCGAGCGCGCGCAGGCTCGCGCGCAGAGCGGCCGGCTGTCTAGCGCGACCGACGCGGCCGCGGTGGTGATGCCCGCCGGGTACTTCCGAGGGCGTCTCGACGGCCGCGCTGACGCGCTGGTACTGCAGTGCGACTCGGTGACTCGGGCGGGCGCGGTATCATGGCCACGTCAACAACGGCAGACTCGATGATGGTACTAGCGATGCTGGTGAAGATGATGACGGTGAAAACGGCGAGGCCAGAAATGGTGTCGGTGCTGATCATGCCGACGAGGATGATGATTGTGTCCACGTGTCGATGATGAAGGTTTTGCAAGGATTTCGACATGCGCGCGCGGCTGATGTGCGCGAGTGGCCCGCATCGTGTTTTTCCCCAATCAGCGCTTGCACTGAAGGGGGTCCTCGCGGAGATTGGCGGATTTGGCGGAAGTTTCCCGCCGATTTTTGTCGCACGCTGGGTTCCCGGTTCCCGAGTTCCCGGTTCCGGCTTCCAGGTTCTGGGCCGATTTCGGAGGGCGGCGGGGTTCCCGGGTTTCCGGGTTTTTAGTCGATCTTGTTACCGATCGGTCTCACCATCGATCTCATTACCCAATTCTCTATCGATCTCAAAGTCGATTTCGAAGTCGATACCACTATCGATCTCACAAGTGATCTCTCCAGAGATCGCATGAACGATCTAACGATCGACCTCACTATCGATTTCATTGAATCGATGTCACTCTCGGTCTCAGCGTCGACCTTACAATCGTCCTCACGATCGATTCCATTTTCGATCTCATTATCGATCTCACAATCGATCTCAACATCCAGAGTAATAGTTTTCAAATCATCAATTCATTAGGATTTTCTCTGGTGTTGTTGTTGTTGTTGTAGAAAATTATTGTTTCGGATCCCGCCCCTCGCCCTTCCCCGCTCCGTTTCCTCGAGGCGTCGGGGCGGGGCCAGGGGTGCTGACAAGGATTGTGCCCCCCCCCCCCCCCCCTCAGCAAACGCGAAAGGGCGTTCGAAAGATTCGACACGCGCGCGAGAGATCCGCTTCGTCTCAATTGACGAGAATGGTGAGATATGGTGAGAAGCCGATTGTTTTCGCGAGAATTCAAAAGAGTGCGCGCGCAGACTTTTTTGAACAACAATTTGCTTCACTATTGTTGTTTTTGGTTTCGGGAGCCTCGATATTGACATCTGTGCGGAGCCTGATATGTTGGAAAAATTTAGGCATGCGCGTGCAAATGATGTATGTGCAGTTTTGGATGTTGATACCGATTGCGCGCATTGTACTCTGGGCAAGGATGATGGGTGGGGTGTCGATAACGGGACCATTTGGAATGGTATGACGCGAATTCACATTTAGAGAGAAAAAGGGGCATAATCATACAAGAACTATATTACCCCAGTGGGAACCGTAAATCCGAGGGGGGGGGCGTCCCAGCTTCTTTTTAGAATGGCGAATATATGCAAGGCGGGCGACGGGGCGGCGACGACGGCAACGAGGCGGCGACGGCGGCCACGTAGCCGCCAGACCGCCCCGCAGGCCCAGACGACGAGCCGCGGCGAGGCGGCGACGGGGCGGCGACGGCAGGCACGGAACCGCTAAACCAGCCCGCAGGCCCACTTCTTTAGAGCAGAAGTAAGAGACCCCAGGTGCAATCACTGCTTTGGGAACGTACTGCTGGTTAGCGCCACTTCGCGTCGATTTGCACAAGCCAGCAACATTGCATGGGACGCCCCCGTGAGTTGCCACAGCACTTTTTTCGTGGTTCTTGGGGCGCCATCGTGGCCACGGCTGGATCCTAACCGAGATCCTGGCCAGAGCGCGTTCCAAGACGGGCCCGAAAGCATATAGTTGGCCTCTCAACCCAGCGCCCCTTCTTCGTTCTCCTTTTCGAATTCCTCTTCCCCCCTCCCCCTCTTCCTACACATCCTCCTCCTAGATTTTGTCCATTCTCAAACAGCTCATCCCTGTCCGTCGCGCCCCCTGACCTATCGTTGGGGCGGGCAGGGTGTTTCATGCCAGATCTCCTCGCCATTTCTGAACGTGAGGGTTGAATTGTGCAACAGATGTACGGATGGAGAGGGTAGTGGACTTCAAAGTGTGGTTCTCGCACCAGCGCCGCGCACATTACTTTTTCAATGATGCTAACGTTGCACGGATGGTGGGGGTCGGGGTTTTCGAATGTGCTTTGGTCTGCGCCGCGCATATTCGTCTTAAACACATGCTGCAGCTACACGGATGGAGTAAGGTGATTTTCAAAATGGGATTCTCGCCTTTTCCGCCACACGCGTTCGTTTTCAAAGCTGGCGAGGGTTTTACGGATGGAGGGCGGCTCGTTTTCAAAATGCGGTTCTCACCTATGCGCCGCGGGCATTCGTTTGTCACGGGCGCAATAGCTGCAAGGATGTGTGGCTGATTTCTTGTCAAACTGGAGTTTTAGCATCAGCTTTGCGCGCAGTCGCTGTCAGTTTCTACGACATTTGCAGGATGAGTGACAGGTTCTTCCCAAACTTGGGCACTCGCTAAGGACGCCCGTTGTCTTAGAAAACCATGAAGTGGAACATGTGTAAGGGCTGCCCAGATGAAGGGCGGTCCTTTTTCAAAATGGGTGCTCTCTGTCCTGAGTCTTCCTCGAAGGTCATAGCCAGCAACAGTTACACATGTTGGCGCGTTTTTCCAGTACGGGGATCTCGCTTGACGCCTCGTTGAGCTTTACGGTCGTATATGTTCGCATGTTTTGCTATTCGCTAGATGGTGCAGTTCATTTTCACAACGGGGCTCTCGCCCGAATAACAGGTCTATGCGGAGCAGCATCGTTACTGCAACTTGGGTTTGCTTTGATCCTCCTCCCCTTCTGCTCCTCCCTGTCGGGCAAAGGACGACGACGACGACGACCACTACGACGACGACGACGACGACGACGACGACGACGACCTCGACGACGACGACGACGACGACGACCTGCAGGAGGCGCGAGCGCACCGGCGAGGGCGCGCAGAAGCTGCGGCGGCGCAGCCGCAGCCCGCCCGAGGGGCCCTCGCCCAGGGGCATCGTGGTGGGGATGCAGGCCTCCGCGGCGGTGTCCTCCTCCTCCTCCTCCTCCTCCTCCTCCTTCCGTAGCCATTTTGGCTCCAGCCATTTTGGCTCAAGCCATTTTGGCTCAAGCCATTTTGGCTCAAGAGCTCCTGGGACCCGCGCTCCCCATCTGGCCGCGTGCTCCCGCCGCGAGCGGGCTTCCTCGCCATGGCGCCTGCTGGATGCTGACGCACCTCTGCATCGCGTTCTTCTGCCACCTTGGAGTGGGACTTCATCTACCTGCTCGTTCTTCCTCCCCACCGTGCGCGTGGGCTACACGCGGTATGATTGGTTGCCGCTCTTACGTACAGGCTCTCACCCAGCAGCGCACGCTCACAGCCGAACAAGAACGACGACGCCTTCGTGACGCTCATTATCGTGCTGTCCACTCCGGCCCGGGTCGCCGCTTCGTGGAGTGCGCCGCCGAGGACCACATCGCGGTCAAGGCGATGGTTCGAGGCAAAGAGCTTCACCGCTGCCTGGATTGGAAGCGCGGCGAGTCCACGACGTCGGGCAAGATCTCCGCCTACCGCTCGTGGAAGCTGGGCGCGCTGGGCCAGACCGACTACAAGTCCGCGAGGCGCGTTCTCGAGCGCGCTGACTGCGCCAAGCACTACCACCCCGCAGCGCCCATAGCAACAACACGTTCGGCGTGGGCAGCCCTACATGACAATGATGACCTCGGAGGTGGTGTCCTTCCGCCCGACACTCACCCTGGCCCGCGTCCTGCAGCTGCACATGGAGGCGCTGTCTTGCACAACGCTGACAAGAAGAACAACACGCCTGTGAAGCGCATCCTCTGGGCCGACAGCTTCAACGCGCACTTCTCCGAACTCACCTCCGACTCCACAGTCGCCTCCACGCACCAGGTCGTCTCCACAGATCTGGCCTCTGCTTCCTTGTCGTCGGGGTGCTCGCGCCGCTCTGGCTCAAGACTGTTGTCGCACGGTTCGCCCTCCTCGCCTGCTACGTGCGACGCCTGGACGGACGACGAGACCAACTCCGCACGCAAGAATTCGCTGAGCTCCATGATCACGGAAAAGGTGGGGGGCGTCGAGCGTTCGATGGCCAAGCAGATTGATGAAAAGATCCACGGCACCATGCGCGCCCTCGTCACGCGCACCGAGCTGGACGAATCCATCCTGGCATCCGCGCACTCGCTCACGGCGAAGATCGACGTGACTCTCTTCGGGGCCACGAATAAGTTCGTTGCGCTCGAGCTGCTCGCGGCGCAGCTCTCCAACATGACCAAGATGCTCCCGGAAAACAGCACGGAAGCTCTGAAAGCCATCGCCATCAACACGAACGGATTGCTTGCGACCACCCACTCATCCATTGCTGCAGCGCACAAGAGCATCAGCGTGATGGAAACGGACACTGATCGGCTCAAGTCTCTGCGGCAGTCGGACAACAACATGGAAGCCACGAGGACCATCACCGACACCATGCAGTCCCTCACTGGAGCGCACAACCGCACGAGCGAGATGGAAATGGATTTCAGTCGGCTCGGGTCTCAGCGGCAGTCGGACCTCGCGATGTACAGCGACCAGTTCCATGACAAGTTCGATGAAATCGAGCTGCGGATTGCCTCTGTGGAGGTCCGCCGCGCGAACCACGCAGACAGGAACTTCGAGGCCCCCCTGGGCCCGCCGCATCCCCCGAACGGCGAGTTCGATGATCTCATTGCAAGCATCCAGTCCGACAGCTGCGTCGACGAGTTCTCGAAGCTGCTGGACACGTACGCCTTCACAACCAAGCCATTGCCGCACATGTTCGGGTCCATCGCGGAACATCTGCACTGGGTGGACTCCGTGGCAGCTGCGACGCCGTGAGCACCGTCGCCTTCATATTCATATCCGAGCTCAGCTCCTCGGAGAGCTTCACCATCATCAACGAGTGCTGCTATTTGAAGCGCGCCTACGAGTCCAGCCACTTGGAGCGCGTCTCCTGCTGACTTCCGAGAGACGCGCGGCGGGTGCGGGCGAGGCGATGGGGGCGAACTATTTGCCCTCTTCTCGCTTCTTGTCCGCTTGCCCTCTTCGCGTCTCTTCTTGGGTTCCCCGGCTCCTCCTCCTCATCCTCACCCTCCTCCCCCTCCTCGCCCTCATCCTCATTATTATCTTCCTGCTTCTCCTCCTGCTCCTCCTCATCCTGATTCCCTGGTGGCATCGGCGTGCCCCGCGCGCTGCCGCTTCCCGCGGGGTTGGCCAGAAGCCAGCCCTGGGGGAGTAGAGCATTAAATTGTGATGACAACAGGGCAGACAGACAGGGAGGAGGGACAGACAGGAGAGGCATCCCATCAACATCATCAATCATAACCGATGAGGGAATAAGGAAAGATGGAGCAGCGGGCGTAGTGGCGGTGAGAATAGCGACGGCAAGCTACAAAGGCCCTAGGGCCTGGCGCCCCCCCCCCCCCTTTGCGGGTCGCGTGGCCCTCTTGGGCCGCCGACCGCCCCAGAGGGCGCCCCGAGCCCCCCCCCCGCCGGGGCGCTTAGGCAGTCTGAGAACGGCGTGAATGAGGGGGGGCGCTGGCGGCTGACACAGAGCGTAGGAGACAAGCCGAGATACCGAAGTTGAAACGGGGAGGTGGGCGCGGCGAGGTTGCAGCAGCGGTTGGCAGCGGGCGGGCGGCCGCGGCGGCGCCCCCCCCCACCCACCCACCCACTCTCGCAGGCAGGGGGGGCGCAATGGCGCCGCCCCCAGCTCGTAGGACCCCCCCGCGCACTTCCTTGGGGTGAAAGGCTGGATCACTCACTTGAAGAAACAGGCGCAAGGTTCCCAGCACATTGCCCCTGGGGCCGCCTGGGGGGGGGGGGGGGGGGGCGGGGGGGGGGGGGGCGAGCGGGCGGGGGGTTTGCGCCCTCCAGGCGGCGGCGGGGCCCCCCACTCTCGCCGAGAATGACGGGGCCATTCTCGCCAAGGTGGACGGCGTAAAGGCCTCGCCTCCAGCGCATAGGAACCCCCCAAAGCGCCCATCACCCTCGCGCCTGGTACCCCCCCCTGCCGAGGCAGGAGTAGGATGCCGCCCAGATCGCAGGGGTGGTGGCCGCATGGGAGGGTACCACTGTGCGTGGGGGTGGTTTGTGCCGTCCGTGGCGGCGGCGCCCCGCGCGCGTTGTCGACCCGCGCCCTCCGCGGCGGCGGCGCCCCGCGCGCGCGCGCGCGTCGTCGACCCGACCCCGCCCCCCCCCGCCCCCTCCCCCCCCGCGGTGCGACTTAACATTCCCTCCCCGCTATGGTTGGCAGGCGGTCGGGGGCCGCGGCCGCTGGCGGCCGGCAAGGGTCGGCGAGGGAATGCGACCGCATGTCGAGCTCAGCTACTGTGAGGCTGAAGCAAGAATGATTGCCAGTGTAGCAGGCTAGGCCACAGGTGGAATATGGATGGCATGGCCGATGACATGGGGAAATATGGGGTTTGGAGTATTGCGCAGCGAACGCCTGGCCAATGCCGAGATACTAGTTGCCGAGAGGTCTCTGCTCGCATCGACCCCAATATTCGTCGCTATGGCGCTCGGGAAAAAAGGAAGGCCGCGCGTGCGAAGGGCCCCCTGTCGGGGGCAGTGGGTGGCTCGCTGCCATCTGCCGCGGCCGCCTGGGCACTTGCCGGGGCGGCCTGCGGCGAGTTCCCTCGCCAATCCCCCCGCCGATGACAGATCGCCCCGCGCGCCCCGCCGCCGCGGGGGCGGGGGCGAAGCGGGTCGGCGAGATGCAGCGGGAGGGGGGGGGGGGGCGCGAGAAGGAAACCAGGGGGAAAGGAAGGTTGGAGGTTGGCGAGGCCATCTATCGACGCGCGCCAGCTGTCTGCAGCAGCACTGCTGGTGGGCAAGAATTCCCCTGAGGGACCCACTGATAGCGCATCTTCCACTGTTGCCGCTCACGTCTGCCGAGGCTTTGCGCGACGCGTCGGGCAGTGCAGCGCAGCTTTTTGGGTGGGGAAGCCCGTCGGGGACCCGCTGCGTAGCGCTGATGTTCCTGACGTTGCCGTCGCTCGTTTGACCCGCAGGGCCCCTCGCTGCTGCCGTCGGATGCGGGTCCGGAGATGGTGCGTCCAGCTGCGATGCTGCCGATCTCATCGGTGGGTGCGTACTTTTTGGTTACAAAAATGTTTAGTGCCAAGGCAAGGCGTTGGGAGGTACCAGCCGGCGTAAGGAGTCGCCTGTCATGGAGCAAAAATGGATGCAGCGTGCGCGCTGGGGAGGCAGGCGCGCTGAATGCCGCGGCGAGGCCGGCCCCGTCGGGAGGCGCCAGCCTCATGGTTGTGGGCCATCAGGGGGGGGGTGCCTTGATTAGCCGCGTGAGCGTAGGGCTGCTGGTCCTCCTCCTCGCCCCCCCCCTCCTCATCCAGCCCCCGAAGCTCGGGTTGCTGTTTCGGGCGGGACCCGCACCTCGCCATGAAATTTCGCCACGGAAGCCGCGCCGCCCCCGCCGCGCTCGCAGCCCGCGGCGGGGCTTCTCCCTATGTTGCGATTCTCGGGCTCCAACCCGCTTTCGGCGTGGTTCTTTTGGATGGGGGAGATCGCCCGGGAGGTGGGGAACTTCGACGCGGCCGGCTTGGCAGGGGCCGAGAACGGCTCCGACCGCGACGCGAAGGGGGGCCCGCTCAAGAGGACCGCGCTGAGCAGGCTGGCGCTCGAGCACCCCGACGGCAAGGCTCCGTGTTCCAAAAATTTTCGCGGGTGTGCGATTGCACTTCCGCATCGGGCCACAGAGCGACATGTCCAGAGGGGGCTAGGGGGGGGCCCTGGCAGGCGCTAGGTCGGGGGATCGCTGCCGGGGTCAAGAAGGGGGCCCTCGACATTTGTCTCGCGAGCGTCTACTTCCCCCCGCAGCCAGCTTCCCGACGAACGAAGGGCGCCTACTTCCGAGCAGCGGGCATCTTAAGAAAGTGGCAACAGGACATATTGGACTCCCTTCCAGCACGGTGCACCCCGCCGATCTGCACGGATCTCAATGACGGGATGGGCCTCGAGTTCTGGGATGGGGCAGCGGGCGTCTTGTTACTCGGAGGCGATAGGTTCGGGCAGCCGCGAACGGCTTCGCCGAGGAGCTGGACATCAATTTCGGGGCCTTTATAGGATATCACCATCTTTAGGCCGCTAACATTGCAGGGGCTACACTTGCCTCCACTTTCTTCGGGGACAGCTCGAACTCCAGGATTGACTGCGCATGCTGCCCTCTCGGGTCGCGGCACCCCATCAAAACCGGCGGGTGCATTCGGCGCCTTCGGGCGAAACTCCAGTGCATCAAGGGGCCTCCACCTAGGGGCCGCCTACCAGTCGGTCTTCAGCTGCATTACAACAAAGGACAGCAGCGGGGGGGGGGAGCTAGACTCGATCTCGTGGGATCAGGGCGCGATGATGCACTCTCTCCGCTCTGGGCAACGTGGATTTCGAGTTTTTCGAGGCTGCGCAGGCGCAATTTCAGCAAATACACCCGCAGTGGCCTAAGGATCGCGCCTCTCCCGGTGGAATCTTTGAAACGATCGAGACGATGCGACGCAGCGCAGGAGAACCTGCTTTTTCCTCGCAGCAGCAGACAGCATATCCAGAGTACCAGATGTATTCTAAATGGCGAAGGCAGCTTCTAAGTGACAGATCTGGCCTTCGCGAGTTGAAGCTGCGGTCAGGCTCTAGTGATATTGAGCAGCTCGATGCAGCTCTTCGTGAAATTTCTGCCCGTCTCTGTAACCGTCGGCAGGCAACGAGGAGGGGGGCGCGGATGGCGGCGGAGGCATCAGAGCACCAGCAAGCGCGCCGCATCACGGAGGTCATGACCACTGCTCGACGAGCAGCCGCGTGTCTGCACGGCCCCAAGTAAGGGGGGGCGAGAGACTTGCACGTTATTGCATGCCTGCTGCTGGCGAATGGTTTGAGACGTGGAAGTTGGAGGGGCAGGACGGAGGCACGCTGCGCGCGGAAGTGGACGGGGCATGGCGGAGGGAGGAACGCGACGAGGATTGCAATTTCGCGGAGGATGAGGAGCTGAATGACATTGCGAAGGAGGACATGTCTCAGATGCGCAAGTACATTCGCGCCGCCTCGAAGAGGCGGGCGGTTCCAACTTTTGGCGCGCCCCCGGAGCTCTGGCATATGTTGATGCCCCCGAACTGGCGTCGGAAGGCTGCGCGGGGTCTCGGAGCTGCCTCGAAGGCCCCAGCCTTGAAGGAGTTGTGGTTTCCCTTTGGCGTGGGATTGCACGAGATGCGTTCGCGCGGAGTGGCGCCGAAGTACTGGGACTGTAGTCGTGGGGCGCCTCTGCGCAAAAGTCATAAACGGGGGCCTCTTGGAAAACGAGTGGAGAATATCCCCCCTGCCCCTTGGAAAGGCGCGTTTGTTTTTGGCGCGCAAGTTTCGCGGCATCCCAGGTGGCAGTGACTATGGCTTCGCGCGGGGCCGAAGACGGGAAACAGCCATCTTGACTTCTGATGTTGTTTCGCAGCGATTGCGACGAGCTCGCAGGGCGCACAGTTGATGTTTCAAGGATATGAGTAGTGCTTTCGCGAGTGGGATATGGGGCTGCATGGATGACGCTGCGCGGACGTTTTGCTCGCCCGAGGGCCGCGGCCTGTGCCGATTCCGATGCTGCGAGGCAGTGGTGGCCTCACCTGCTGGGGAGGGCGGGATGGGGGAATAACATCAAAACCTCAGCAGGGGGGGGGGATGGGGGACCCGTTCGTCTTTCAGGCTTGCAACGGAACCTTCAAGCCGCCGATAGAGGAGTGGCGCCAGGATGTGCGCGCATGACTTGTGCCACGGCGAGCTCCTCGCTACTTTCAACGATCGCCAGGTCGATTTGCGCTATTTCAAATACGCGGGCGATGTCCAAAACATCGTCTTAGCCGATCTAGATTCGACCTTGCCTGAATTTGTCCAGATTATTAAGCATCGCGACGTCCTCCTGAATCAGAGACTGGGACCCTGCGGGCTCAAGCAGAACATGTCGAAACAGGAGTTGATGATGGACTTCGGGACCCACCGGGTGCACCTCGAACGAATCCCTCGGCAGGGGGGGGGCATGACCTGGAAGGCTCCATCAAGGATCAAGTACGCTATTTGGGGCTCCACTTGGCCTTCAAAGATAGTGCTCACCATAAAGTCGAACGGCGCGTCTCGGCATCTTGGGTATCTTTCAACTCACTGGGAGCTGTCTGGCAATTTGAACTCCGGTGGAAATTCAGGCGTCTACTACTACAGGGCTTCGCCTACAATGCACTTCTCAGCGGGCTGGGGGCCTTCGCGCTCGCGGTGAGCGACTGCAGGAAGCTGGGGGCCACTCTCGCGCATTTCTGCCGCATTACCATGGCGGGTAAGGCCGCGGACTGGAGTGGTAGCCATCCCCGGGCGATGTCGAATCAGGAGCTTCTGGCGCATTGGAAACTGACGGGCCCTCGCCTGGAGATGCGTATTCGGGGAATTCGATCGGTTCAAAGCTGGGCCCGACGGCCCACGCATCACCTCCAGGTTCTCGGAGCTCTGTTCGGGGAGCTACCATTTGAGCGTGAGGGTCCTCTCTTGCCTTCAGGGGGCCTCGGCGCATCTGCGTGCTCTTGGGCCTTTCAGCTACGCGACGACTGCTTGAGGTTGGCGCGGCGCTGGCCCAGGAAATCTTCGAGGAGGTCGCGCAGAACTTCCTTCTTCCAATGGGCGCGCGACGGCTTCGTTGTTTTTTTCCCGGAAAGGGCTTAAGCCTAGGGTTCTCTTTTAGTATGTAAACATGTCCCCCGGTGCCTGCTTGAAGGAGGCCGGCGAATTTTTTCCCTGATAAATAACGAGGTCGAAGGAGGCCGGCGAATTAAAATTTGAGGATGTCTCGAGCGAAACGCTTGTTTTTCAGAAAATGGTGAGGATGTCTCGAGCGAAACGCTTGTTTTGTGTTATAGAATTCTGAGGACCACCTCCCAGCACGACCACTCCCCCAGCACGACCACCCCCCAGCACGACCACCCCCCAGCACGACCACACCCCAGCACGGCCCCACCCCAGGAAGACCACACCCCAGCACGACCACACCCCAGCACGACCTCACCACAGCATGACCACACATCAGCACGACCACGCCCAGCACGACCACGCCCCAGCACGACCACACCCCAGCACGAACACACCTCAGCACGACCACACCCCAGCACGACCACACCCCAGCACGACCACACCCCAGCACCAGCACGACCACACCCCAGCACGACCCGATCGATAAGTCACAGGGTGCGGACCACCCCAGCACGACCACACCCCAGCACGACCCCACTCCAGCACGACCCCACCCCAGCACGACCACGCCCCAGCACGACCACACCCCAACACGACCACACTTCAGCACGACCACACCCCAGCACGACCCCGACCCAGCACGACCCCACCCCAGCCCGACCACACCCCAGCACGACCACACCCCAGAACGACCACACCCCAGCCCGACCCCACCCAAGCACGACCCCACCCCAGCACGACCACACCCCAGCAGGACCACACCCCAGCACGACCACATCCCAGCAGGACCCCACCGCAGCACGACCACACCCCAGCACGACCACACCCCAGCACGACCCCACCCCAGCACGACCACTCCCCAGCACGACCACGCCCCAGCACGACCACGCCCCAGCACCACCACGCCCCAGCACGACCCCACCCCAGCACGACCACCCCCCCAGCACGACCACACCGCAGCACGACCACCCCCCAGCACGCCCACCCCCCAGCACGACCACTCCCCAGCACGAGCACACCGCCTTGGTTGAGTGGTTGCCTGCACGACCACACCCCAGCACGACCACACCCCAGCACGACCACACCCCAGCACGACCACACCCCAGCACGACCACACCCCAGCACGACCCCACCCCAGCACGACCCCACCCCAGCACGACCACGCCCCAGCACGACCACACCCCAGCACGACCACACCCCAGCACGACCACACCCCAGCACGACCACACCCCAGCACGACCCCACCCCAGCACGACCCCACCCTAGCACGACCACACCCCAGCACGCACGACCACACCCCAGCACGACCCCACCCCAGCACGACCCCACCCCAGCACGACCACACCCCAGCACGACCACACCCCAGCACGACCACACCCCAGCACGACCCCATTACACCCCAGCACGACCACACCCCAGCACGCACGACCACATTCCAGCACGACCACGCCCCAGCACGACCACGCCCCAGCACGACCACGCCCCAGCACGACCACCCCCCAGCACGACCACCCCCCTAGCACGACCACCCCCCAGCACGACCACCCCCCAGCACGACCACACCCCAGCACGACCACACCCCAACACGACCATACTCCAGCACGACCACACCCCAGCACGACCACACCCAGTCGCACCCCCGTGGAATGTTTCGTGGGGTGTCTGGTTGAGTGGTTGCCTGTTCGTGGGGTGTCTCGTGGAATGTTTCACGGGGTGTCTCGTGGAATGTTTCGTGAGGTGTCTCGTGGGTTGTTTCGTGAGGTGTCTCCTGGGATGTTTCGCGGGGTGTCTCGTGGGATGTTTCGTGAGGTGTCGCCCAGTTGGATATCGTGAAAACGTGACCATGCTGCACATGTCTATATCCCTTTCCGGGTTCGTGGGTCCATCATGTTGTGTTGTGATTTTTGTTGTTGTTGTTGTTGTTGTTGATGTTGTTGTTGTTGTTGTTGTTGTGTGTGTGCGTGTGTGTTTTTGTTGCGCGGTGGATGCTGCAGCTTAGAGATATATGCAGCTTGCCGTTGCAATCCCCGGTGAGTTTCAGCCAGTTCGACCTGGCACTGTTTGTGCTCAGCCCGAGGAGGAGTCCCCGCCTGTTGACATGCCGTGGAAGTGCTGGCTATCCGCGGCAAATGCAGAAAATAGGGCCCCCCATGTGTCGCTAGCTTCCGAACTCGCAGGGATTTCATGAACCACCTCAGAGGCACCCACGGGCCCCGAAATAGATGCCATGTCCTAACACCGACTAGCGTTTGCGTGCATTGTCGACAAGTTCTCGCATGCCGAGCCAATGCAGCTAAACGCGTTCAGGGCTCTATGTTTCGAGGACCTTGCGAAACCACGGGGCCTTCGACGCTCCGGGGAATCCAGCCAGTCACCTCGTTCACTTGCCCCGTCTGCGATTTCGACGGCTCGAGCCTCGACAACCTACTTGATCACCTGTGCTCCCACTCGCCCCTGCGGCCTCGAGAGTACGTGCCTCATTGGAGAGCCTGCAGCTTCACAGGCATCGGGGAACGCGGCGCCGCCCTCCTGGTTCAACGCGCCGCAGCCGGCACGCCGGGGGGGGGAGCAGGCCACGGCGACGATGGGGACAAGGAGAAAACACAAGGGCAGCAACGCCGACAGCGGCAAGGGCGGCGGCGGAGGCGGTGGCAAGCTCGCGCTGCTCAACGCGCGCCCAGCCTGGACATGGAAAAGCAGCAGCGCAAAGGTGGCGACGTGGACTGGAGGGCGCGCGGACCACCGCGCGCCCGCGCAGCGATGGCGGCGATCCTCTACGGCGCGGGCAAGCAGTTCGAGCACGACTGCAACCCGCACGCGATCGAGCTTCGCGACGAGATGAAGGAGTTCCGCTAGCAGGAGGCATTCGCGCCAGGAGTCACAGCGGCGAAGTTGGGTCGCTCGATCCCGCCCTTCAGGGGCCAGGTCTTGAAGGCGCAGAACGGGGGCCTCCCGAGGTCATCATCTCGATGGCGTTTCACAAGGACACGAAAATAGGCGCGGCGCTTTCGGTCTTCGTGGAGGCGCTGGTGGAGACGGAGATCGGCACCTGCTTGTCGGGGGCGGCCCCTCGCGGCCCCTCGGAGCGGCAGATGGGCGAGATGGTCTCCGAGGACTAGCCGCGGGCCCTCTGATGGCACCGCCTGCGCCCCCCTTTGCCCGCGAAAGTCATCGGACGAGGGATGTTCTGAGGTCTGAGCCAGGGTCAGGACAAGCCCGGGTCGGGGCGCTGAGACCGTGGTTTTTCCCGGAAAGGGCTTAAGCCTAGGGTTCTCTTTTAGTATGTAAACATGTCCCCCGGTGCCTGCTTGAAGGAGGCCGGCGAATTTTTTCCCTGATAAATAACGAGGTCGAAGGAGGCCGGCGAATTAAAATTTGAGGATGTCTCGAGCGAAACGCTTGTTTTTGAAATCCCGATCGATAAATCACAGGGTGCGGGCCACTTTTTCGTGTGTTGAGGATGTCTCGAGCGAAACGCTTGCTCCGCAGAGTTTGCCGAGGATGTCTCGAGCGAAACGCTTGTTTTGCAGAGCCGACCGCGACGCGGAAAAGCGCCCCGCGCGAAGGAATTTCGATGATGTCTCGACTAATTCGTTTGTTTTTGTACGATTTCCTGGAATTTTGGCAGGATGTCTCGAGCGAAATGCACGACCCCACCCTAGCACGACCATACCCCAGCACGACCACACCCCAGCACGACCAGACCCCAGCACGACCCCACCCCAGCACGACCCCACCCCAGCACGACCATACCCCAGCACGACCACACCCCAGCACGACCCGACCCCAGCACGACCCTACCCCAGCAAGACCACACCCCAGCACGACCACACCCCAGCACGACACACACACACCCCAGCACGACCACGCCCCAGCACGACCACGCCCCAGCACGACCACGCCCCAGCACGACCACCCCCCAGCACGACCACACCCCCCCAGCACGACCACCCCCCCAGCACGACCACCCCCCAGCACGACCACACCCCAGCACGACCACTCCCCAGCACGACCACACCCCAGCACGACCACACCCCAGCACGACCACACCCCAGCACGACCACACCCCAGCACGACCACGCCCCAGCACGACCACACCCCAGCAAGACCACACCCCAGCACGACCACAACCCCAGCACGACCACACCCCAGCACTACCCCACCCCAGCACGACCCATCCTAGCACGACCACACCCCAGCACGACCACACCCCAGCACGACCACACCCCAGCACGACCACACCCCAGCACGACCCCACCCCAGCACGACCCCACCCCAGCACGACCAAACCCCAGCACGACCACACCCCAGCAGTACCCCACCCCAGCACGACCCCACCCCAGCAAGACCATCACCCAGCACGACAACACCCCAGCACGACCTCACCACATCACGTCCACACCCCAGCACGACCACTGTCAACTCCCAGCGACTGACCACCCCCCATCACACCACACCCCCAGCACGACCACCCCCCAGCACTACCACCCCCCAAGCACGACCCACCCCATCACGACCGAACCCCCCATCACGACCACACCCCAGCACGACCACAAACACCCCATCACTACCACACCCCAGCACGACCTACAACCCCATCACGACCCCCACCCCAGCACTACCCCACCCCAGCACGACCCCACCCTAAGCAATAACCACACCCCGCACGACCAACCCAGCACGCACCTCACCCAGCACGACAACACCCCAGCACGACCACGCCCCAGCACACCCAACCACCCCACACGACCCACGCCGCCATGCACGAATCCAACCCCCCACACGACCACCCCCCCAGCACGACCACCCCCCAGCACGACCACCCCCCAGCACGACCACACCCCAGCACGACCACTCCCCAGCACTACCACACCGCCTTGGTTGAGTGGTTGCCTGTCGTCGTGGAATGTTTCGTGGGGTGTCTCGTGGAATGTTTCGCGGGGTGTCTCGTGGAATGTTTCGTGATGTGTCTCGCGGAATGTTTCGTGAGGTGTCTCGTGGGATGTTTCGTGAGGTGTCTCGTGGGATGTTTCGTGAGGTGTTGCCCCGTTGGGTATCGTGAAAACGTGCCCATGCTCCACATGTCTATATCCCTTTCCGGGTTCGTGGGTCCATCATGTTTTCCCGGAAAGGGCGCCGGCCCAGGGTTCTCTTTTAGTTGGTAAACCTGTCCCCCGGTGCCAACTTGAGGGAGGCCGGCGAATTTTTTCCCTGATAAATAACGAGGTCGAAGGAGGCCGGCGAATTAAAATTTGAGGATGTCTCGAGCGAAACGCTTGTTTTTGAAATCCCGATCGATAAATCACAGGGTGCGGGCCACTTTTCGTGTGTTGAGGATGTCTCGAGCGAAACGCTTGCTCCGCAGAGTTTGCCGAGGAGGTCTCGAGCGAAACGCTTGTTTTGCAGAGCCGACCGCGACGCGGAAAAGCGCCCCGCGCGAAGGAATTTCGATGATGTCTCGACTAATTCGTTTGTTTTTGTACGATTTCCTGGAATTTGGGCAGGATGTCTCGAGCGAAATGCACGACCCCACCCTAGCACGACATACCCCAGCACGACCACACCCCAGCACGACCAGACCCCAGCACGACCCCACCCCAGCACGACCCCACCCCAGCACGACCATACCCCAGCACGACCACACCCATGTCACGACCGACCCCAGCAAGAAGACTACCCAGCAGACCACACCCCCACCACGACAACACCCCAGGCACTAACCACACCCCAGCACGACCCCCACCCCAGCACGACCACGCCCCAGCACGACCACGCCCACACGACCACGCCCCAGCACGACCACCCCCAGCACGACCTACACCCCCAGCACGGACACCCCCCATCACTACCACGCCCCCCTGCACCACGCCCAGCATCACCACACCCAGAACGACCACACCCCAGCACTACCCACCCTAGCACGACCACACCCCAGCACGACCACACCCCAGCACGACCCCACCCCAGCACGATCACACCCCAGCACGACCCCACCCCAGCAAGACCAAACCCCAGCACGACCGCACCCCAGCACGACCTTACCACAGCACGACCACACCCCAGCACGACCACGCCCCAGCACGACCACGCCCCAGCACGACCACGCCCCAGCACGACCACGCCCCAGCACGACCACGCCCCAGCACGACCACCCCCCCCCACGACCACCCCCCGTCCGCACGACCACCCCCCAGCACGACCACCCCCCAGCACGACCCCACCCCAGCACGACCACTCCCCAGCACGACCACACCGCCTGGGTTGAGTGGTTGCCTGTCGTCGTGGAATGTTTCGTGGGGTGTCTCGTGGAATGTTTCGCGGGGTGTCTCGTGGAATGTTTCGTGAGGTGTCTCGTGGAATGTTTCGTGAGGTGTCTCGTGGGATGTTTCGTGGAGTGTCTCGTGGGATGTTTCGTGAGGTGTTGCCCAGTTGGGTATCGTGAAAACGTGTCCATGCTCCACATGTCTAAATCCCTTTCCGGGTTCGTGGGTCCATCATGTTTCCGAACCATCCTGTGGTGTTGGGTCCTCGTTTTGAAAGGGCGGTCCCCGTGTTCTTCCGCCTTCCCCTCTTCCTCCTCCTCCCCCGTCCGCGTGCGCCCCGCGCCCCCGGTGCAGCGTTTCGTGCCCCCCCCCCCCCCTCCCCCCTGCGCTTCACTCACCAAGTGCAGCGCTTCGTGGCCCCATAGGGAGCCCCACCGAAGGCCCCAGTGTTGCCGTCCACGTGCGACCCGCACGCCCAGCGCAGCGTTTCGTGGCCCCGCAAGGGGGCCCCACCGAAGGTCCCAGTGCTACCGCCCGCATGCGTCCCGGACACCCAGCACAGCGCATCGTGGCCCTCCTCCCTCCCCACCCCCCCTGCGTTTCACCCACCCAGCACAGCGCTCCGTGGCCCCATGGGGAGCCCCAGTCCCAGTGCCACCGTCCGCATGCGTCCCGCACGCCCAGCGCGGCGCTTCGTGGCCCCATGGGGAGCTCCACCGAAGCCCCATTGCCACCGGTCCGCATGCGCCCCGCACACCCATGCACGCGTTTCGCGCCCCCCCTCCCCCCCCCCGCCCCCTGCGTTTTCACCCACCCGCGCAGGCGTTTGGTGCCCCCGTGAGATCCCTGCACACGAAGGCCCCAGTGCTACCGTCCGCATGCGCCCCGCACACCCAGTGCAGCGCGTCGTGCCCCCCCCCCCTTCCCCCCTGCGTTTCACCCATCCAGTCCAGCGCTTCGTGGCCCCATAGGAAGCCCCACCGAAGGCCCCAGCGCTACCGTCCGCATGCGCCCCGCTTCCCACCGTGCAGCGTTTCGTGGCCTCCCCCCCTCCCCCTGCTCTTCGTCGCCACCACAGTGCAGCTCTTCGTGGCCCCATGGGGAGCTCCACCAGAAGGTCCTCAGGTGGCTACCGTCCGCAATGCGGTCCCGCGCACCCAGCACGGCGCGTCGTGGCCCCATAGGAGCTCCACCGAAGGCCCCAGTGCTACCGTCCGCATGCGCCCCGCACACCTCATACAAGGAGCGTTGCTTGGCTCCTCCCCCTCTTCCTGCGTCAACCACCCAGTGCAGCGTTTCGGTGGCCCGGCACCATGTGGGGGGGTGGGGGCCACTTGCACCGAAGGCCCCATTGTTACCGTCCGCATGCGCCCCGCACACCCAGTACAGCGCTTCGTGGCCCCATAGGGAGCTCCGCCGAAGGTCCCAGTGCTACCGTCCGCATGCGTCCCGCACACCCAGTACAGCGTTTCGTGGCCCTCCCCCCTCTCCCCCCTGCGTGTCACTCACCCAGCGCAGCGCTACGTGGCCCCATGGGCAGCCCCACCGAAGGTCCCAGTGCTTCCGTCCGCATGCGTCCCGCACGCCCAGTACAGCGCTTCGTGGCCCCATAGGGAGCCCCGCCGAAGCTCCCAGCGCTACCGTCCGCATGCGTCCCGCACGCCCAGTACAGCGCTTCGTGGCCCCATAGGGTGCCCCGCCGAAGCCCCCGGCGCTACCGTCCGCATGCGCCCCGCACACCCAGTACAGCGTTTCGTGGCCCCATAGGGAGCTCCACCGAGGCCCCAGTGCCCCCGTCCGCATGCGTGCCGGAAGCCCAATTTGGCATTTCCACCCGCCCAGCGCAGCGCTTCGTGACCCCATTGGGGGCCCCACCCAAGGCCCCAGTGCCACCGTCCGTCTGCGTCCGAGAAATGTAATTCGGCATTTTCACCCGCGCAGTGCAGCGTTTCGTGGCCCCCTAGGGGGCTCCACCGAAGCCCCCAGTGGGACCGTCCGCATGCGCCCCGGAAGCCCAATTTGGCATTTTCATTCACTCAGTAGAGCGCTTCGTGGCCCCATAGGGAGCTCCACCGAAGCCCTCGGCGGGGCTGCCCGCGCGCGCCCCGGAAGCTTAATTCGGCACGCCGCCCGCGCGGCGCAGGATAATTTTCAACTCTTCCAGGGCTTCCATGGCCAGGTCTGTTCTCGCGGGTAGTGGGCGTTTCAAGGGCTGGGCAGCTCGAGGAATTATTTCGAAGGATGCGCTTGCTTCTCCCCCCTCCGCCCGGCTCGAGACGCGCGCCGGCGCCCCTCCTCCTGGCCCGCCCCCTCGCGCGCCAATCATCTGCGCCCCGCGAGCCCAGCCTAAGGCAGGTTCCAGAGGCAAGGGGAAGCGCGCGAGCGGCGGGGCTCGGGGGGGGCTGGCGGGTCGGAAGTCCCCGTGCCGTTGGAGCCTGCCCCCTAGGGCTGCGTGCCCGCCGTGGGGGCGCAGGGCGGCCAGCGCCGCTTCGCGCGGAGCGCGCTGGTTGCGATTTCGAAGCGTCTCGGGGGGTGCAAGAGCAACCCGATTCAGAATTCTAGGCCGCGACGTCAGTCAGTCATTGCTCGGGCAGTAGCGCAGCAGCAGGTGGGCCAAGGCAGGGCTCCAAGAGCTATTGATTCATTCATTCGTTCCTCCTCCTCCTGCTCCTCCTCCTACTCCTCTTACTTTTCTCCGCTCTCCAAGTGGCCGTCCGATGTAGTTAGAGCCCAGCGCCGCTTCCGAATTCAGATTCATGTCAGTTGCAAGCGCAGCATGCAGCCACGTCAGGGTGTTAAGCGGCGCGTCTTGGGCAAGTAAGCGCTGTCGCCTCCAATTCGCACAGCGCCGCCCTCGGGCGCGCCCAGGATATATTCGACGAGTTAAACAACATAACGCCGGCGACCCCCATTGGAACCCATGAGAAGGAGCAGCAGGGATAAAGGGGGATGCTAAAACGCCCCTCTTTTTGGGGTTACGCGGAGGGGTGGCGGTCGAGAGCGTTCGCGAACAAGTCTCGTGGGATCGGCATTTCGCTCAACAGTAGGTTCTTCCGCCCCTCGCACCTGCGATGAGTAGCGGTGGCCCTCGAGGACTACGTGGGCGCGTGTTATCTTGCAATCTTGAACGCGAAGCAGTACGAGTTGGGTCTGTTTCTTTGCTTGCATGTCCCGCCGAGCACGAGAGAGAGCCCGGGGCGTATGCAGTGTATGAATTGTGGCGAGAGTGATCAGATAGCTTTCTGGAACCTTAAATTCTCTCGCAGGTAGGTGGGCCCCCATTGCCACCGCGGATCTCAGCCCAGCGTTCACGGAGGAGGTGGCGGACACTATAAACATGTCTTGGCCATGGCGATGAGAAGAGGTGACCAGCTGCTTTGCTCAAGCCAGCCCTTGCTGCATATGAGTTATGCACGGTCTACAAGATGCGAGATGCGGGCTATATTTTCGCGGCGCCCAATGGCACTACGCGCGCGCTCGGCGATGTCACCATGCCGGGTTGTTCCCTGCCTAGGCTCTGCGTAGAAGGGTTATCACGACTATCTTGGTGGGCTGAGAACACAGCGGGTAGTGGGCAGGTACGATGTGTGCCCGACGCATTGTCCGTAGTTGAAGAAGAAGAGTTTAGCTTTAGCTGAACTTTAGTTTAGCTTTAGCTTAGCTTCAGCTTAGCTTTAGTTTAGCCTTAGCTTAGCTTTAGTTAAGCTTTAGCTTAGCTTTAGCTTAGCTTTAGCTTAGCTTTAGCTTATAGTTACCTTAGCTTTAGCTTAGCTTTAACTTAGCCTTACTTAAGCTGTACCTTAGCTTTAACTTAGTTTCAGCTTAGCTGTAGCTTCAGCTTAGCTTTAGCTTAGCTTTAGCTTAGCTTGAGCTTAGCTTTAGCTTAGCTTTAGCTTTAGCTTAGCTTTAGCTTAGCTGCAGCTTAGCTTCAGCTAAGCTTCAATTCGGCTTCAGCTTAGTTTTAGCTTAGCTTTCGCTTAGCCTCAGCTTAACTTCAGCTTAGCTTTAGCCTAGCTTTAGCTTAGCGTCAGCTTAGCTTTAGCTTCGCTTTAGATTAGCTTTGCTTAGCTTTAGCTGAGCTTTAGCTTAGCTTTAGTTGTACTGGTACTACTAATGCTGCTTTCCTAGGGGCTCCAACTCCTAGGTAGGGTCACACGGGGATAAGTTATTGCAATTTGTAGGAGTGCACGGCTTTCAGAAGAGGCATGGGAAGGTTGCGGCCACAGGGATGGGGAAGAGAACGAGATCATTCACCAACTGGTTCGGGTTTTCGTTGGTCAGAGAACCCCAACCCCACGCCGAGAGGGCCGAACACAAAACGCATCGAACCTTCGGCGGCGGGCGCTTTGTTGCAGAGAGGCTAAGAAAGCAGGGAGTTCACGACTGCGGCGCACGGCAACACGGGCGCGCAGTCAAACGGTCTAGACCGCGGCAGTGGAGGCGAACCAGTTGCGAGAAGAGGCATTGAAGGCAGGGGCGCAGGCGACATGCGCGACAAATCAGGGTTGCATAGAGAGCCTCAAAGAGTACAAGTCAACTGGGAAATCTTTTGCAGCAGAGGCGCAATCTCCGAGACAAGTTGTCTTGGACACGTTCGGAGAAGGACGAGGGCGCGCAGCTGGTTCTTACAATTCGAATATCGACTTCGAGTAAATGGTTGAGGCAAGCGCGTCCAGGAAGATCGCGCCAGCGCCTTCGGGGAGGTAAAAAACAGCAAGGATTTTACGAAGTGCATCGAATCGCCAGGTTTCTCGTTTGCAGAGGGCGAAGACCGATGCGCCGCTGCTACCGTCAACGCGCTGCCAGTGGCACGACGGCGGAGCGGGGGGGCGCACGCTGCAGGAGGGCGCCCAGGGCGGGGGGGGTCCGCGCAGATCGCGGGCATCGAAGCCATGGCCCAGACGGCGCGCGACCTGCCCGAGCAGCACAACGCCGCGACCGCAGACGAGACCGTTGAGGACGTCACAGCATTCAACAATGAGATTTGGGGATTCAGATTATAGAGAGGCGCGCCTCGCGACAGCGCCTGTGCCGAATTTACGAGAGCAGCCTTCTTCCCGAACTGGGCCAACCAAAAACGCATGCTGCACGAGCGCGGAGCGGGCGATGAGCAGGAGCAGGAGAGCATCTCAGCCACCCCAACATATGTCATACTATTGTGTCTGCCACGTAAGACAAAGGAAAGTGGCATGCCGCCTCTCTCGCGGATCTGCCCCGACGCGCGCGAGATCGAGAAGGGCAGCCGCAGGGGGGGTCGACGTCGAGAGGTTGATCATGTTAGCGAGCGCGGCCGCGAAGGTTTATTTTCGGGGCATTCTGGCACCCGGGGCCCCGCCAGAAGCGAAGTCGCGGGCGAATGGGCGTCTTCCCGGCAGGCGGCGAGAGACGGCGATCATCGCCCAATGGGCCTACGCTGGGAGGAAGAAGCTAGTGGGCCAGTCGCGCGCCGAGCGGTTCCACGACGCCACCAACGTCTGCCCGTGTCGACCACGACGGCCCGCGCGAGGAGGCGCAGGGAGTGTTTCGGGTGGGGGGCTGGCCCACCACGAAGGTCAGAGTCGCCTCGGCGCGCTTCGCCCTGCCAGGCGACGCGCCCAACGAGGTGCTGCTTATGGGGCAAGGGCGCTTGCCGGAGGACCCTGCAACGGCGGGGCTCTTCGTCGGAGCTCATGCAAGGCAGATGGGCACGGGGCCAGACAACGCCCACAATTGCAAGTGACCATGACGCCAATGCCCGCGGGCAAAGAAACGGACCCAGGCAGCTTTTATTTGTTTGTGGACGGCGCAGCGGGCAATTTTGACGCGGCCAAGATTACGGGGTCGATGATGGACGCGGGCGCGCATCATAATTTAGTTGTCACTGGAAGAATGGCAGAGGCCACGATGGCTCAGGACTTCGACGAACAGAAGAACACGTTAAGTTTTTGATGGGCGGAATTCAATGTAGAAGCAACTCCGCGAGCAGCGCTTCGAGGGAAAGACGACAGCTTGCGCGAGATACTTGGGCTCGCGCATCCATGCTAGGTTCGATCGCTGCGAGATGGGGCATCCTGTGACGGCGCGGAGGGCGGCCCGGCACAAGCGACGCGAGTTTCGGAGCAGCAGTGCGTCGCTCGCTTGGAAGATAAACTTGCCCAAAGGCTACGCGGCCAATTCTTGCTCCAGCGGTGCAGAAGCCCCATGTCCATTGGCGGGCCCAATGCGGGCGTGGGACTAGCGGCCCGCGCTCAGCTTCCTTCCTCGCCACGCGCGCAAAGATTCGCACGGGGTGCGTCGCTGGGCGCTGCGGGGGCGGCCCCACCGGGCCTGTTCTCCAACCTCCAGGCGCCAGCCGGGGCGCGCCCGGCGGACCCGCGCGTCGAGATGAGAGCGCGAAGGCCCCGCTGGCTGCGGCGATGTCTTCGACGTCGCCCAAGGTCCGCTCAGTCTCTGGCGGGCGTTTTCGGCCGCCCCGGGGGCGACGGGCAGACCGACGCCGAGAGGCGCGCGAGCGAAGGCGAGGGGGCGAACCCGCGGCGCGAACAACTATGCGACGACATCGAAGCGAACGAGCTATTCTACGACGGCGCCGGGCTCCTAGAAATATACGCGGGCTGGAGTAGATGCTATTCGAGGGGAAGGGGGGTTCATCTGACTGGGCGCGGGAGGGGGGGTCAGGGCGCACTACTCGCTGAACATCGCACGGCGCGAGCACGAACGGGAGGAGCTAGACAAGGGAGGACCTCTTCGTTGCACTACGCTGAAGGGCGACGGGGAGATCCGCAATGAGAGGTTTCCGTCACAAAAGCAGTTGACCGCGCGCTATCTCATGACATGGGGGGGGGGGGCGCGCGCGCGGCAAGCGGCTATTGGGCAGGGTGCGTTGCGCCGCCAGCCAGCGCGTTGCCCGCGGGCCCAACTTGTTTTCCTCCTTCCTCCATCGATTACGCTGAGAGGCACATGCACAGAGGTGTGATCTGATGGTTCAGCCAGCTTCATCGAGGAATAACAGGGCGGTGCGATCATCCAGCCCAGATCGCACGACTGACCAGCTTGTGAGTATATTGCCGGCGTCAACGACGACCTCCGTAGAAATGTGTTGTTCGGGCATATGAATCCACGTCTACACGCGCGCATTCTCGAGTTTGAGTTGCATGGCTGCAACGAGGTCATGAACAAGTTTGGCTTGAAGATGAACGACTGGCTGCTGCCGTCAGCGCTGAAGAGAGGACCAGAGGGCAACCCCGGAAAGTCGGAGAACGAGCAGCGGAGGGCCGATAAACAGGATGACGGACACGTCAACGCGAAGCTGTCACGTCAGTCGGAGTCTCGGATTCGCCTTGAGAGTTCGGAGCGGGCCTGACAGTGCACGGGCCGAGCGAATCGCACCACGTCTCGACGTTGAAGGCGACGCGCAGCAACCGCCAGAAGAAAGTGGAGGGCACGGCCAACTTTCGCAGCTTAGGCCTTCCAGAGTTGCAGAGCCTGGCCTCACTTCTGAGCGTTTTCAGCGGTTGGATCGAGAAAGAGGGAGGAGCTCAGGCATCGGTCAAACATCTCAGGGCAGTGCCAGAGCACCCTTTGCTGAAGATGCAGAAGAGCGACGTGCCGACGGCCAACGCCTGGATGAAGGAGCCCGGCACATCGAATTTTCAGGACGGAGGCATCTCAAGGATTGCGGTCAAGGCTTTGGGCCCCATCGCGCTCCTTGTCCCGCCCAGCCAGGACAGTCTGCTGAACAAGTAGCAGACCCTGTGGGACCCATCGCTGGCGCGGGGGTTGCCCAGTAGGAGAAGAGCAAAGGCCGCAGCGCGCGTCGTTCGCTTCCCTCTTGAACGCGAAGTAGGCGCATGTGGCAGTGTCAGAGTAAGTACGGCAGAACGGATTTTGTATCACGTAGTTCGGGCTTCGGGCCTAACAACAAGCCACGTCGGGCCCCTAGAGGTGGATTCGTCAGGTTGGTCCATATTGAGAAGTAGAGTTGCGTGCGTGGTCGGGGGATGGGCGTGCTGCCAGTCGTTTTTGGGCGAGGGGAGTAGCCTTTGAGGCCCCCTCGCTCAGGAGTTCTTTGGTGGCCCCCTTCTCAAAGCCAGTAGGCCTGCACCGCGTGGGGCAAACCGACGCGGCATTGGTTGCCGTTCCGCCGTTCCCGAGGCCCCCCCTCCCAGCGTGCAGCGTAATTTTTCTGGCACTTGGGAGCGTGAGCGCCCCAAAAGATGATATCGAAACGTTCTACATGTAGTAGATGACATGTGGAGCTCCAGTGGGGAAGGCAGACAGACTCCTCGCTCTCTCGGATCTCCGAATGTGATCCCCATGGTTGCATTGCCCCGATGCAGGATATGTCCTGTCTTCGGGAGGCACGCCAAGGTGGTGCAGGGGAGCTGGCCCCACCAATGGGGTCAAGGCGCCCCCAAGCCATATCACTTCAAGCATCTTCAAGTTCATTTTCGCTCTTCCTGCCGACCCCTTTCCCGCTCCTGCTCCTCTTCCTCCTCTTCCTCCTTCTCCTCGTCCTCCTCCTCCTCCTCCTCCTCCTCCTCCTCCTCCTTCCGTAGCCATTTTGGCTCAAGTAATCCATGTCCCGAGGCAGCTGGCCAGGTCAGCTTCGGGGGGCTCCCAGCAGCGGCCCGACACCACAGGCTGCTGGAGCTCCCCATTCTGGGCGAGTGCCCCACACCATTGCCAACACGAATCTTTCTCCTCAGACACGACTTTGTTTTTTCGCATGGCTTCTGATGGCTCTGGAAGCTCTTCTGATGATCGAGGGGGCCGTGACGAACACAGCCGCAGTGGGGGCGAGGACCGCCCGCGCCGTCGCGCTCGGCGCAAGGCCTGGGCTGACGTCGGCAGAGGCCCCGCCGACCGTCCTGCACCACCAGCCACGCGTACCCCTGCCCATCGAGAGCGTAGTGAACGTGATCGCCTGCGGCGCGGCGACGGACCTGGCAGCCTGGCAGCCCCGCCGCAGTGGGCTGGCACGAGCAGCAGCTCTGGTGCCACGGCGCCAGCCAGCGCTGCGGCTGCGGCCCTTCCTTGGCGGGGCGCGGCGGCAGCGGGGCCACAGTTCTCCACCCAAGAGCTGCGCGACATCGAGCGCGACTTCCAGGTGCTGGAGACGCAGGATGACACGGCCACTCCAGTCGGAGGGACGGCCACGCCCTGCGAGCCTGCTGCTGGAGCTGGCGGGTCGCCAAGCACCATCCAGGACAGTCTTTTGGAGCTGGTCCAGGCCCGCATGGACTCCACAGTCAACCAGCTCAACAACATATGCACGCAGTCCCTGGCCACCGCCCACAAGGAGCTGGTCGGCGCCATGGCTGGCTACATCGACCCCGTGCTCAAGAACGTGGCTCACCAATCGAACGAGATCCACCAGCTCAAGCGCCGCCAGTCTGATCTGGAGCAGAGCAACGTTGTCCTCCGCAAGCAGATTGGCGAGATCCGAGAACAGCTGGCCATGGCGGAGAAGGCCCTCCCAGCGACCGACCTGGCCAAGCTGGCCGAGTACGACCGTGAGGCTGACCCACTTCTATTCTCCGCCAACTGCAGCTCAATGGTGGCCAAGAATGCGGTCTTGGCTAGCCTTTCAGAATGGTTTGGTGCCTCCACAGTGGCGCCCGAATATTTGGAGCTGGTCGGCGGCGCGGAGGTCCCATCCAAGCGTTTCTTCCTGCGTGTTCGCGGTGATGCTGGAGTTGGTGGAGCCCGCGCCCTTGCACTGGCGCGCGCACTACGACTCCCTGGCGGCTCCTGGAGATCCTTCCAAGTCAAGACGCCCGACGGGCGACTGGTGCCACTCCACGTGGGTGCCGACAAAGCCCCTCGTCAGATCCGTCGAGAGATGCACACCAAGAGGCTCCTCTCCTTGCTGCAGCAGTCCTTTGCTTCAGGACGTCGTGACTGGACTGCCATCCGCCCGAAGGGCATCATCAGTGTCAACGCAGTGCCCATCATTGAGGTCGTCCCACAGGGCTTCCATGAGCCCTCGCGGATATACTGGCACCCCGAGACCACACGCTACATCAGCGACGACGAGCGGCAGAAGATCATCGACCAGTTCTGTGAGGCCACCACCTTCAACACGGAGGTCGACACCTCCACCTGGTCTTGTTCCTAGCCCACGCTGGACGCCCTGGGTGTTGACTGCTCCCCAGGGCCAGGACTCTGGCACCACTCAGGCGCTCCGCATCGCATCGTGGAATGCCCAAGGGCTTCTCTGCCAACGTGCTCATCGCCGCAACAATAAGATGCAACGACTCTGCAAGCTTCTCCAGATGCGCATGCTGATTGTCGTCCAGGAGGCGCACGGGTCAGAGATCAAGCTGCAGACGCTGCTGAACCAGACGCCCTACCATTACCGTGCCGTCATGTCCGCGGGTGACTCCCCTGGGGCTGGCGGCGTTGCCTTCCTGATCCCCTGGTTCTCTGAGGCGGAGCTCGCGACGCTGGACCCTCAGATGCTCCCTTCCCTCTCCCTGGACTCCGTGATCGATGGCCGCGTCGCGGTCCTCACCATCAGCAATCTGACCAACAACGAGCACATCAAGATCATGAACATCCACAACCATGAGTTGCCTGCAGCCAAACTTCCTCTTGTGCGCCATCGCTGGCTCGACGGGGCTGCATGGGCGCAAAGTGACGAACGACATCGCATTTTCATCGCTATCGGGGACTTCAATATCGCTGACATCGAGCCGGTGCACCTTTCATCCCCGAGCGCGACCTCGACCTCGGCACCAACACGGGGTACTGGGCGACGGAGAGCTCCTGCTACCTCATCCTCATCCTCGTCTTCTTCCTCGCACTCCTCCTCTTCGGACTCCTCATCGGAGTTGGCTAGGGGCGACTACCGACGAGCTGGTGGCAACAGCCGATCGGTCTGGCACCGTGGCAACCAAGCACAGGGCTTCTGGCGCAATCTCTTCCAACGGGACATGGTGGAGGTCGTGTCCGAGCTTCCCACCCACTACTCCAAGCGCCACCAGTCGTGCACATTCATCGACAGGGCCTTCATCTCTCTGAAGTCGCACTTCCTCCTGGACACCTCCGTCACATTCGAGATTTGGCAGGAGGCGACCTCCCTGGCGGACTGGGGTCTCAGCGATCACGCCATCATCCAGCTGCGGATCCAGCCCCGCACTGCAGCCGCCCCTGACGATCGTGCGATCCCCCAGAGCGTCTTCCACTCGCCACGGTTTGCCAAGCACATCACCAACCTGCTCAACCACTCCGACTTCACGAACATTGCGGAGGAGAATCGATGGTCCGAGGTGAAGCTGCAGATGATTGAAGCTGCCCGCATCACCCGCAATGAGCTCCAGGCCCTCCCTATCGGTGATGGCCATGCTGAAGCTCTTGAGGGTCGCAGAATTTCGACACGCGCGATTGCAAGAGCCATATGGAGGCAGGACATGCACCTCGCGCACAAGCTGATCCACTCCACCGCCATGGGCCGACTGCACCTCACCATCGATGGCGACAACCGCATCCTGCTGGTCAATCCCCCTGCATTTGAGCGAGAGTGCATGGACCTTCATCTTGCCTGGCACGAACAACAGCAAGCTGCAGCAGCTGCCAGACTTCGTGAACATGCTCAAAGGCAGCTTGACGCGGGCGACCCCACCATCCAGCAGTTGCGGAAGATACAGCGCGCTGCTCAACGGCGCGCCCTCCTTTGGATACCATACCGTCGTCGGCTGGTGCTCAAGGGTCTCCGCATGGATGGCGAGGGACACCAGGCAGGCATTGAGCGTCACCCGACCATGATCATGAATGGCCTGCGCCAGCACTGGCAGCCCACGTTCACCGATCGCCCAGTCGACATCAATGCGATTGACGATTACCTGCGCACTCATCTCCCTGAGTTCGACAGCCCCGCCCTGGAGGTTCCTTCACCAGCCGCTCTTCGCGCAGCGCTGCTTCGAGCCAAACCCACTGCACCTGGACCTGACCGACTCCCTGCGGCCGCCTGGCTGGCGGATCCAAGATTGGTGGACATCCTCTATGATATGATGATCGGCCTGTACCAGGGCAGGGGTGCGCCGCACGGCTTCAACTTCGCGGACATGGTCTTCATTCCCAAGGGTGATGAGCCCTCGGACTCCGTGGAGGTGGTCCGCCATGCGTCGAAGCTTCGCCCTCTGAGCCTCAAGAATTGTGATGCCAAGGCGGTGGCCAGTGCAGCGAATCATGTGCTCGCCCCTCTAGTGGCGGCAAGAGTGCACGAGAGCCAGCAAGGCTTTGTGCGCGGGCGGAACTTCCTGTCTCACGTCGTCCGTCAGGATGCGGTCGCTCGCGCTGCCAGCCACCACCCTGAGCTGTCCCCCCTCTTTGTCTCCTTTGACCTCAGGGCCGCGTTTCCCTCTCTCTCCCAGCCCTTCCTCTGGCGTGTGCTCGAGCGTCACCGCATCCCGAAGGGCTACCTTAACGTAATCTCTGCCTTGTACTCTGGGGCTCTCGCCCACTCCCGATGTGGAGCATCCCGCCGCCCTCTCTTCCTGGTGACGTCTGGCGTGGCCCAGGGATGCCCCCTTTCTGGCACAATCTGGGCCCTCTCAATGGATCCCTTCGCCCGCCACATCCAGTCTCAGTTGATGTCGCCCGAGGCGCTGGCCCTCTGCCCGAGGCCAGAACGCTGGTGCCCAAGACTAGAGCCTGAGTGCGGTGTGACGGCGGATGACGTTGGTGCCACCCTCCCCTCGATTCGGCTCCTCCCCCTGCTCGTTCCACCCTTCACCGCCGCCCGCACTCTAGCCAATCTCGAGCTCCAGCCGGACAAATGCTGTGCCGTCCCACTAGCAGCTGAATGCACGCCCTGCGTTGCGGCGCAAGTGAGTGCGAAGATAACCGACCTGGCTCCCGAATGGGCCTCCTTCCACGTCCGTGGCTCCACGCCGTTCCTGGGGTTCGCTTTCGGTCCTGGAGCGACTCTTGCTGACCAGTGGGCCGACCCAATTCGCAAGTGGCAAAGGCGCACGACAGAGGTCGCACATAGCAGGACTCCCGCAGAGGCAAGCTGCCGCATTTACAACTTCGGCATCCTCTCTGTCCTGAGCTATGTCTGCCAGCTCTTTCCCCCTCCCCTCGCCCTCCTTCGCTCCGAGCGTCACGTCCTCCACCGCCTCCTCCGCCTCCCCCCGAATGCCTTCGGCCTGGGGGAGCTCTTGGGCCTCAGCTCCTGGCTCCGATCCTCGGTCCCCAGGTCCGTGCGGGTCCTGGCTGGTGCCTCCGCCTGGAGGACCGCTGCGTGTACCCTTCCCAGGGACGGCCCTAGGGGCTGGAACCAGGCCCTTTCGCTCCTTCGGGCCCAGGCTGAAATGCACGGACCGCTCCGAGCCTTGGGCTCCCGCGGTCTCTCGAATGCGGTGTGGCGCCGCTCACTTTCCATCGCAGAATACTTTGAGGATGTGCTGCTTTGCGGTCCACCTGGGATCGCCCGAGCAGCCTGGCGTCGGGCAGAGTCTACTGCGCGACATGAAATCGTCGACGCCGCCGCCACCGCCAGACGGCCGAGGCCTCAGCGAGCCATCTCTCTGAGTCTCCATGCGTCCCTGTATCCTGACTCTTTTCCCTCTCTTCTCGCCCGTCGTATCTCCTCTTGGTTTCCCCTTGCTCCTCCTCTTCCCATTGCCGACCTCACCAGCCGCTGGGAGGCACTCCGAGGAGTCCTCGCTCGGAGTCCCCCGGCCTGGGCTTGGGCTCACATAAAGACCCTGGCGGGGGCGTGGACCACCGCGGCTCGCATCCCGTGCGAGCCACCCCGCCAGTGCCTCTTCGGCTGCCCTGATGCTTCCGATGATTTCGCCCACTACATCTCGTGCCCCCGCCTCCTTCACCTCCTTGCTCTTCCCCGAGGCTTCCTTCCTTCCTGTCCCCTCACTCGCCTCGGGCTCGGGCCCTCGCCCGACGCTGAAGTCGAATACCCACGCGTACGTTGCCATCGCGTGGTCGTCCTCAGCTTCCATATCTATCATAAGCTGAAGGCCGACCTGGCCTCCCACCCAAGGAGGTCGGCGACGCCATCTTACCACTACGATATCCGAGCTGCCGCTCTCGCCGCAATGCGTCGATAGAGCACGCAGCAGTAGCTGAGTCACCATCACTCAAGCTACGTGCGCTCCTCCTCCTCCTCCTCCTCCTCTTCCTCCTCTTCCTCCTGCTCGCCCTGCTCGCCTCCCCCTCGTGATCCTCTTCCGCCGCCGCCGCCGACCGCCACGCACCACAACGCCGTCGACGACCGCGACGACAACGCCGACGGAGACCGAGACGACGACGCCGCCGACGACCACGCCGACAATGACACTGCCGCCGACACCGCCGACGCCACCGACACCGCTGATGCCGACGAGCATGAAGACGGCGCCGGCCGCGCAGGGCCTCCAGTCGAGGCCCGCCACGGCGGATGGCTTGCTCGGGGTCGACGAGTCGCCCACCCAGGACGTCAGGGTGCTCGCGAGGGTTGTTGATGGTGTCGAAGACGACGCCGACGCCGACGCCGCTGTCGCTGCCGCCTCCGCCGCCGCCGCCGACGACGATGACGACGACGAATTCCAGGTTCCAAGGTTCAGGTTTTGCGCGTTTCTGATCGTTTTGGGGCCTCTGAGGTTCCGTGTTGCTGCGGCTGGTGTCGCGGCGAAATCTAAGTCAGGCCGCACACCTGGAGAGATCCAGGGGCCGATTTGAGTGGAGACAGACGACGACGACGACGACGGCGGCGCCGATGACCGAGAGATCCCGGGAGCCTCCCAGAGCTTTTGAAAACCTGCGAGAGCCAGCGAGAGCAAGAGCAAAGGCAAAGGCAAGGACTCGTCCAACCCGAAGGGCAAGGGCAAGAACGGCAAGGGCCATGGGAAGCCGCACGTTCACGCGGAGAACGAGAACGGCCACGGCAAGGGCTACGAAGGGAACTTGAAAGGCCACCACGCCCCCAGGGGAGGCATGCGCGGCGCATCGAAAGGCGCCGGTCGTGCAGGCAAGAAGAACGAACTTTACGGAAAGCAAGAGGGTGGAAAATGAACAGCATGTTCATGAGGTTGATCGATGGCATGCCTCAGTGCGACCTGGCGTGCTTTATCGACTCATTCCACTTGCACTTGCAATCCGCGTCTACATATATATATATATATATATATATATATATATACATATACATACGAGCATGATAACAAGAGCTGTCGGCATCCAGTGGAAAAGGATAGGCCATGTCGCCAATATCTCAAATATCGAATGCTTTGGACCAGTTGTGCAGGAAACTTCGGTGGAGGTCTCACTTCAAGAACGAGCCTCTTGACGATCGATACTGAGCGTGAGCGCGATCGACGAGGACGGAACTCGGACCTTTTCCTAACCTTGTCCCCCACAAAATTGATGGGCTTCTCCGTACACTTCGACAGCATTTCGCCAGCTCTGCAAGCTTGCGTTCTACAGACAAGTGGGGAAGAGAAGGTCACCAACACATACAAATTGATAGACGTTGGATGTGTTCTGCGAGCTTCCAAGTGGAACCTTATCCTCACAGACCAGGACGGCGGTTTCGCATTGGCTTCACATTCTACAGTGGCTGATATACATGACGAGGCGCTTGGGGGAACAGCGCATGAAGAAATTTCGCCATTATCCGCCATTTGGAACTCAATGTGCCAGGAATATCAACCAGTAGTGGCAACCATTCGCGATAATGATGTGGAGGCACAGGCCTCATCTGTGCTACAGAGATTGGAGGGCGGTTTTCCGAGAGCAGTCGCTGACGCAGGAGAGACGAACAAACCGCACAAATATGCAGGTGATGTTACGTTTTGCATTTTGCATCATAAGCGGCATCGTGCCCTCTCAGGCATTGGGAGTTGGCTGTCCCACCATTTTCAGATAGGGTTGCAAGACAAGCTCCACGTCCTGTTCAGCACGGACATGCACACGTTCCTTCCCAGCGCCCTCGTCTGGAGATATGATGTGAATGACTTCGTCATGTCAGGCACAATAGAGGTGCTCGTGCATAGTGCCCAGGAGGTTGCCGACGCGGACTTAAAATCGACAGCACGTTGCGCGGCATCGTTCTTACTGAACCATCAGTATGGGGGCAAGCAAACACCTCCAGGACAGAGTGCGGAAAGTAGCCATAGGATCTGGCATAGGCATGGATTATTCGGGGGAGCTCTCTGACGTCTCTATTGCACCTTAGAGGCAGGCAAGGTCGACAACGCGAGGTGGATGGGAGTGGCTTCCTCCTCTACGCTCATTTCAAGGATAACATTCTCATAGTGACCCAGCGGAGTATCGAACCGCGTTACCACACACACCAGTGCCTAGCGCAGAATACCTCATGTTTTAAGTGTAAGCTTCAGTCGAATTCAGCGCGCGGCGTGGACATGTTAGACATTCATGTATATAAAGGTGAGCGCTTCCATCTAGCAGGACATATAGTTGATAGGCCCATCTGGAAGTCCACGTCATTAGGCATCCCTCTCTCATCCCTTTCGGAACACCCCAGGGGGATCCACGCTTCCTGGCCTTTCTCGGAAGTGGCGCGCCTCTGAAGACACTCGTCCGACGACGCAGTCGGGCGGCATGCTAGAGGCGTGCTCACCGCGAGACTGCGACGGCATGGATATCCAGAAACAGATCTCCACCTGAACGAGTGGATCCCCCAGCCCCAGAGTAGCAGACTAGTCCCAGTGTGCCAGGCGTCAGACTAGAGACGTTTGGTTCCGAGTTCCTTCCACAGGATCTGGGCCAGGGCTGGGATCGCTCGGGTCTGCCGTAAATTTTAGAATCTCAACTTAGCAAACGCATGTGTGAATCATATCTGGGCTCGTTCCAGATATCAAGCCTGCGTGGGTGATGCGGGCTTCGCCGATCGCTGTCAAACGCGAGAGTCTTTAGCGTGTCATAGAAGCATACGCACATCGTTGGATGGATGAGAAGGCTGGAGGCTCTTGCTTACTTATTTTTCCGTCGGTCCACAGACGTTACGTTCCAGCTTCTGCCGGTCCCCAGATGTTGCGTTTGCAATTCGCTCATTGTTGCTAACCGCCTCAGCTGGTTAAGCTTGAGGTACTCGCGGCTCTCGCCGCGCCCCAGGCCCCGTGCAGCACCAGCCTGCGGTGATTGCAACTAGTTCTTGCAGAACGAGCAAAAGTCATAATACATCGTCAAGTGTTAATCCCGAGTCGTTCCATCACCGTGTTCGCGAGGGTTGTTAATAGTGTCGACGACGACGCCGACGCCGACGTCGATGCCAACGCCAACGCCGACTCCGACGCCAACACCGCCGCCGCTGTCGCCGCCGCTTCCGCCGCCGCCGCCGACAACGACGACGACGATGACGACGACTTCTGGGTTCCAAGGTTCAGCTTCTGGGCGTTTCTCATCTTTGGGGGGCCTTTGGGGGCTCCTTGTTGCCGCGGTTGATGTCGCGGCGAAATTCAACTCAGGACGCACCCCCGGAGAGATCGGGGGGCCGACTCGAGCGGAGACAGAAACCGAAGACGGCGGCGACGATGACCGAGAACTTCCGGGCGCTTCCCCGAATCTTTGGAATCCTGCGCGGGCTTCTGAGAGCCTGCGACACCTTTCAACTATCTAATGGCCTTCAGCCCATCCCGCCACAGTGCCTGGGTTGTGGGTATGAAGCCTATTGGATGTTCGCTGTCTCGTGGACGGCCTCTCGGGGGCCTCCTGGAGGCAGTTTGGACGCCTCTTGGGGGCCGTTCTGGAGCCTCTTGGGGCCTCTTTTGGGCCTCTTGGAGGCCTCTTGGGGCCCTCTGGTCTCTTGGGGGCCTATTGCGGTTTCTTCGGGCCCTCGTGGGCCTTTTGGGGCACTCTTAGGGCGGAAGGCTCGAAGTTTCGGTTCGTGGTCTCCCTTTTGGGTCTCTCGTGGGGTCTCGGGGCCCTCTTGGGCCGTCTTGGGCGCCTTTTGCGCCGTCTTGGGGCTCTCGTGGACCGTCTTCGGGCCCTCTTGGGGGCGTCTTGGGTCGTCTTAGGGCGGTCTTGAACCTCTTGGAGCGTCGAGAAGCCGAAAAGGCGAGAAGCCCCAACTCCTTCAAAACCTACGGAAAATCAATGAGGTGTGCCTCTCGGGGCTTTCTTGGGCGGCTTCTTGTAGACCTCTTGGGGCGCCTTGGCGGCCTCTTCGTCCGTCTTGGGGCCATCTTGGACGTCTTGGAATGATAATTGGATGCCTCGGGGCCGTTTTGGACCGTCTCGACACCTGGGGCCCTCCTGGCCCGTTCGGAGCCTTCTTGGGCCCGAGAACGTCATGCTGGGAACCCGAGGGGCATCGCCAACCCCTGGGAGATTTGAGAATTTTGGGTCTGGGCCCCAAACTGACTCCTCAGTACTGAGGACTCAGGCGCAGGGGATTGTGAGGACACGCCCACTCGGTGTCAAGCGGCACAGTGGCGGATACATTCGTGGGCAGAAATCGACAACAATGACGACGACGACGACGACGACGACGACGACGACGACGACGACGACGACGACGACGACGACGGTGACGACGACGACGCCGCACAGGACGTCGGGTTGCTCGCGAGGGCTGGCCTCCGCCTCGGCTTCATGCAGGAGGCCTCGCCCCGCCAGGAGCACGGGGGGGGCACTGGCAGACGATCGCGCTAGAGGTGCGTCATTACTTTCGGCCGCACCCTCGTCGATTTTCCTCCTCGTCCTCGTCCCCCGCCCCAGCCATCCTCCTTCTGCTCTTCGTCCTCGTCCTCGGCCTCGTCCTCCTCCCGCCCTCGCCGCTGAGGATGCGTTGCGTTCACGCGTTGTGTCCCCTCCCCCCCGAGAGGAGGATCGAGGATCGAGGTTTTCGAGGGTTGGTTTCAGTCCCCCACACCCCGAGTTCGGCCCCTGGGGGTTTGCTTCGGGCTCCACAGGGCTGTCAGAGGCCGATCCGTGAGGAGAAACCGCCCAGGACGAATCCCAGGAGGGGTCCAGGGATTGGTTTCGAGCGGGCTTTCGTCGGAAACCAGGGAGCTCGCGGCTCGTGGATCGAGATCTTGTGTGGTCGTCGGCTGCATCGCTTCGGAGCTTCGTGGGCGTATCTGGAGGGTATCGTCGTCAAGGCTGGGGCGCAGCTGTTAAAGCTGGCCAGGACGGATCCCTGGTATTGTATTGCGAAGGCCTGACGGCCGGTGCCGCCGACCCTGAAGAGGACCACGACGTCGGCGACGAAGCGGGCGGAGACGGAGGCCGTGGAACAGGAGGAGGAGGAGGAGGAGGAGGAGGAGGAGGAGGAGGAGAAGAGGGCGAGGAAGATGGGG
>CAUYUJ010003425.1:162500-193029 GCA_963575745.1 Prorocentrum cordatum | reverse complement strand
TCGCATGGCGGCCTCGGGCCATTTCGGCACACCCCTCACGAGGATCGTGGCCCCGTAGGGAGCACCACCGAAGGCGCCAGTGGCAGGGTTCGCATGGCGGCCTCGGGCCATTTCGGCACACCCCTCACGAGGATCGTGGCCCCATAGGGAGCTCCACCGAAGGCCCCAGTGGCAGGGTTCGCATGGCGGCCTCGGGCCATTTCGGCACACCCCTCACGAGGATCGTGGCCCCACTGGAGCTCCACGGAAGGCGCCAGTGGCAGGGTTCGCATGGCGGCCCCGGGCCATTTCGGCACACCCCTCACGAGGATCGTGGCCCCATAGTTGTGCTGCTTCAACAACCGCGCCTGGGCGTCGTACTCCGCCTTGTCGACGTGCAACGCCACCTCCTCCCTCATGGCTCTCAAAGGCCCTTTCCTGCTTCTGCTCCTCGGTGAGAGGGACGCCGTCCTTGTCGTCGTCGGCGCCCGCGAAGACGGCCACGAACGTGTCCCTGAGCATGTCGGGCTCCGGCGGGAAGCCGTGGCCACATAGGGAGCGCGGGCGAAGATGGTATTCACAATTGCGGTATTCACAATTGCATATGGTTGGGTCTTTCGCCCGGATATTTTTTTTTTTGGGTGTGTGTGTGTGTGTTGGTATTGCTGTTTTGTTGTTGTTGTTGTTGAACATTATTAATTCTAAAGAATAATTATTGTTGGGACCCCTGGTGCACGGCCCCCCCGCCGCGCCTAGGCCGCAGCTACATTTTCATCATTTTTTTCGCGAAAGCTTCAGAAAAGTGGATGGGGTCCAGATCCGGTTGTTTTGTTGTAATCCGTTTTCCCTTGCAAAAAACACTATAAAATGACATTTCTTGTTCTAATATAATCAAATTTCAAGAATCCCTTGCAAAAAATAAGGTAAAGTGGACATTCGCGCGCGCAAGACGAATCCTTCCAAAACACTTTAAAGATAGTTCGGAACGATTTTATAACTACAAAAACATCAAAAAACCAAATGTTTTATCACAAAAAAACGGCAAAATCGCATCCCGCGCGCTCTTGCGGATTTCGTAGGAAACCCAATACTTTTTCAACTTTTCTGTCAAACGGGCTCTTGCGAGCAACTTTTTCACGTGCTTCGAACTTCTGCAACAACGGTTGCGCGCATGCCAGGGCCATCATCCCTGTCAAATAATACCATATGGGACACATTCGTTTTTTCTTTGCGCGCGCACGCCGAAATCTTCAAACACCATTTGGGCTACTTAAGAATTTTATCACCGACGCAATCATAAAATCACACGAAATATCGCAACCGTAGGTCCCTCGAAAACCAACACCATGCCGACTTTTCAAAAATTTCTACCCGCGCAGCGCGCTTGTCCTACACAACTTCTGTGGGTGTACTCCACGCCAGTGTAGTAGCCACGGTCGTCCGCAGGCCACGAAGTGAAGTGTCCGAACGTCATAGGGCGGGAAGCTGGGTGTGGGTGGTGGCGAAGAGTCGTGTGATATTTGGTAGAGCTTGCACTGCCCCCCCACAAAGTGGGGGTATTGGCTGGCGTCGCATGAAAATGGATAAGGTTTTGGAAGACTGGTGAGAACACTGGGGGTTCGGGAGCTGTCGGTAAAAGTGATTGTTGTTGTTGTTGTTGTTGTTGTTGTTGTTGTTGTTGTTGTTGTTGTTGTTATTGTTGTTGTTCTTGTTGTTCTTGTTCTTGTTCTTGTTTAGCTCTCATTTCTGCAGAATAATTATTGTTGATCCCCCCTCACCGGTGCATATCGCTTTTTCTCAATCAAAATGTGCTCCTCGACGCTCGGTTTTTTGACAGGGTCAGTCTTCCTGGTCAAACTGGGCCCCTGGCCCCCCGGACTACAGCAACAACGGCTCCCGCCTGAGACTTCCTCACAATTTTCTCAAGGCCCCCCCCTCCCGTCTGAGACTTCCTCCCAATTTACTCAGGAAGGGCGCTCCCGCTTGAGACTTCCTCATAATTTACGTAGTCCAGGTCAAACTGCGTTGTTGCTCCCCCAGACTACAACAACCACGGCTTCCGCCTGAGACTTCCTCCAACTTTGCTCAGGACCCCAGCTCCCGCCTGAGACTTCCCCCCAATTTCTCAGGGTCGGCGCTCCCGCCTGTGACCTCATCGCAATTTAGTCAGGACCCCCCCCTCCCGTCTGAGGTTTCCTTTACAATTTACTTAAGAACGGCGCTCCCGCTTAAGATCTCCTTGCGCTTTAGTCTAGACCCCCGCTCCCGCCAGGCATCCCCTTTTCAGGAATGGCGCTCTCGCCTCTATTCTTTCGCAGTTTATTCAGACATCGTTTCCCTGTTTAGGGGCTTCTGCAATCACACGTGGCCAGGAAGGAATATAACCCCGCAGAAGGGGGAACGATCGAAGACGAAGAGGGCGGGTATCCAGGGTTTGGGATATGCGTAGTGAATGACACGCGGGCCGGTAGGAGCGAACAGTCTTGGAATGATTGTTGTTGTTTGTGTTGTTGTTGCTGCTGTTGTTGTTGTTGTTGTTGATCTTGCATTACCGAAGAATAATTATTGTTGATCCCCCTCCAGTGCACATTGAATTTTTTTCAATTCAAGTACCCCTCCCGGCGCTCGCACACGTTTTTTTTGCAGGGAAAGTCTTCCTCCTCAAACTGCGTTGTTGGCCCCCGGGTTACAACAACAACGGCTCCCGCCTGAGACTTCCACACAATTTAGCCAGGCCCCCCGCTCCCGCCTGAGACTTCCTCGCATTTTATTCAGAAATCGCGCTCTCGCTTGGGACTTCCTTACAATTTATTTAGAAATCGCTCTCTCGGCGCTCTGGAGTCGCGCTCTCGCTGGAGACTTGCTTGCAATTTACTGAAGACTAGCGCCTTTGCGTGAGAATTTCCCGCGATTTACTCAAGCGCCGCGCTGCCGACACTCAGGCACCCAGGAGTCGCGCTCACGCTTAGGACTCCCTCACAGATTATTTAGGAATCGGGATCTCGCTGCCCTTCGTGGCCCCGTTGCAGCCCTTCGTGGCCTCCTCGCTGCCCTTCGTGGGGCCCCGTTGCAGCCCTTCGTGGCCCCCTCGCTGCCCTTCGTGGCTCCGTTGCGGCCCTTCGTGGCCCCCTCGCTTTGTCTCGTGGCCCCGTTGCAGCCCCTTCGTGGCCCCCTCGCTGCCCTTCGTGGCCCCGTTGCAGCCCTTCGTGGCCCCCTCGCTTTGTCTCGTGGCCCCGTTGCAGCCCTTCGTGGCCCCCTCGCTGCCTGAGTGGCCCCGTTGCAGCCCTTCGTGGCCCCCTCGCTTTGTCCCATGGCCCCGTTGCAGCCCTTCGTGGCCCCCTGGCCCCCTCGCTGCCCTTCGTGGCCTCATATATGTATGCCATTCGTGGCCCCCGCTCGTTCGCGCCCTTCGTGGCCTCATATATGCATGCCCTTTGTGGCCCCGCTGTCGCCCTTCGTGGCTCCCATTGCTGCCATTCGTGGCCCCGTTGCTGTCCTCAGTGGCCCCGTCCTTGCCCTCCGCGGCCCAATATACGCATGCCCTTCGTGGCCCCCGCTCGTTCGCGCCCGTCGTCGCCCCATGTGCATGCCCTTCGTGGCCCCGCTGTCGCCCTTTGTGGTCCCCTCGCTGTCCTACGTGGCCCAGTTGCTACCCTCAGTGGCCCCGTCGTTGCCTTCTGTGGCCCCGCATAAGCTGCCCTTCGTGGCCCCCGCTCGTTCGCGCTCTTCGTGGCCCTGCTGTCGTTCTCTCTCTGGCTTTCGCTTTCGCTCGTCGTCGTCGTCGTCGTCGTTGTCGTCGTCGCCGTCGCCGTCGCCGTCGCCGTCGCCGTCGTCGTCGTCGTCGTCGTCGTCGTCGTCGTCGTCGTGGTCGGTCCCCTGTCCGTCCCTCTTGGGGTCGGGTTGCCGCCGATCAGCGCTGCCGCTGGCCAGGCCGACGGTCCGCAGCCGCCCCGCCGCTTGCCGGGGCCCGGCCTGCAGGGAAGATAGGTATACCACCCAAAAGGGGTACGATCGAAGACTAAGAAGGCGGGTATCGAGGGTTTGGGAAATAGGCGTTAACGGACACTCGAGCAGATAAGAGCGAACAGTCTTAACATTATTGTTGAACATTATTTATTCTAAAGAATAATTATTGTTGGGCCCCCTGGTGCGCGCCCCCCCTGCGCCGCCTAGGCCGCAGCTACATTTTCATCATTTTCGTGAGGAAGCCTCAGAAAAGAGGGTGTGTACAGGATCCGGTTGTTTTGTTGTAATCCGCTTTCCCTTGCAAAAAACAATAGAAAATGACATTTCTTGTTCTAATATAATCAAATTTCAAGAATCCCTTGCAAAAAATAAGGTAAAGTGGACATTCGCGCGCGCAAGACGAAATCCTTCCAAAACCTTAGTGTTCGCAGCGATTTTAACATAAAAACATCAAAAAACCAATGGTTTTTCAACAAAAAATTGTCAAAATCTCATCCCGCGCGCTCTTGCGGATTCGTAGGAAACCCAACACTTTTTAAACATTTCTGTCAAACGGGCTTTTGCGAGCAACTTTTTCGAACTTCTGCAACAACGGTTGCGCACCTGCCAGGGCCATCATCCCTGTCAAATAATACCATGCGGGACACATTCGTTTTTTCTTCGCGCGCGCACGCCGTCGTCGTCGGCCGCGGGGCCCTGAATAGTAGCCACGGTCGTCCGCATGCCACGAAGTGAAGTGTCCGAACGTCATAGGGCGGGAAGCTGGGTGTGGGTGGTGGCGAAGAGTCGTTTGGAAATTTGGTAGAGCTTGAACCGGCCCCCCCACAAAGTGGGGGTATTGCCCGCCTCCTATGAAAACCCTGGCACTGGTGAGAACGGAGTGTCCCCACGTGCTAGTAATTGTTGTTGTTGTTGTTGAACATTATTAATTCTAAAGAATAATTATTGTTGGGCCCCTGGTGCGCGCCCCCCCTGCGCCGCCTAGGCCGCAGCTACATTTTCATCATTTTCGTGAGGAAGCCTCAGGTAAAACGATGTGATCCAGATCCGGTTGTTTTGTTGTAATCCGTTTTCCCTTGCAAAAAACACTATAAAATGACATTTCTTGTTCTAATATAATCAAATTTCAAGAATCCCTTGCAAAAAATAAGGTAAAGTGGACATTCGCGCGCGCAAGACGAAATCCTTCCAAAAGCTTAGTGTTCGGAGCGATTTTAACATAAAAACATCAAAAAACCAATGGTTTTTCAACAAAAAAATGTCAAAATCTCATCCCGCGCGCTCTTGCGGATTCGTAGGAAAACCAACACTTTTTAAACATTTCTGTCAAACGGGCTTTTGCGAGCAACTTTTTCGAACTTCTGCGACAACGGTTGCGCACCTGCCAGGGCCATCATCCCTGTCAAATAATACCATGCGGGACACATTCGTTTTTTCTTCGCGCGCGCACGCCGAAATCTCCAAAAACCATTGGGCTTCTTAAGAATTTTAGCACCGCGCATCATAAAATCACACGAATCGCACCGTAGGTCCTCGAAAAACACCTGCACGACTTTTCAAAATTTCTACCCGCGCGCGCTGTCCGAATCCTAAAAAAAACAATGGTTTTTCCAAAAACCAGTATAGGTGTCCAGTGTTGGAACAGGGGGAAAAGTCGTATACTAAGCTAGCGTCCAGAAAATGTTACCACAACAAGTCACTGTACCCATGCGCCAGTGTAGTAGCCACGGTCGTCCGCAGGCCACGAAGTGAAGTGTCCGAACGTCATAGGGCGGGAAGCTGGGTGTGGGTGGTGGCGAAGAGTCGTTTGGAAATGTGGTAGAGCTTGAACCGGCCCCCCCACAAAGTGGGGGTATTGGCGGGCGTCGTATGAAAACCCTGGCACTGGTGAGAACACTGAGCGTTCGGGTAAAGTGATTGTTGTTGTTGTTGTTGTTGTTGAACATTATTAATTCTAAAGAATAATTATTGTTGGGGCCCCTGGTGCGCGCCCCCCCCGCCGCGCCTAGGCCGCAGCCACATTTTCATCATTTTCGTGAGGAAGTCTCAGGCAAAACGGGGTATACCAGATCCGGTTGTGTTGTTACGATCGCTTTTCCCTTGCAAGAAGTAAGGCAAAGTGGACATTTCTTGTTCTAACATGACCAAACTTCAAGAATCCCTCGCAACAAATGACACGAAGTGCACATTCGCGCGCGCAAGACGAAATCCTTCCAAAACCTTAGTCTTCGTAGCGATTTTCACATAAAAGCATGAAAAACCCAATGGTTTTTCAAAAAAAGGGTTTCAAAAATTCACCCCGCGCGCTCTTGCGGATTTCTTAGGAAACCCAATACTTTTTCAACATTTCTGTCAAACGGGCTCTTGCGAGCAACTTTTTCACGTGCTTCGAACTTCTGCAACAAAGGTTGCGCGCCTGCCAGGGCCATCATCCCTGTCAAATAATACCATGTGGGACACATTCGTTTTTTCTTCGCGCGCGCACGCCGAAATCTTCAAAAATCATTTGGTTTCTTAGGAATTCTAGCACCGCGCAACATAAAATCATACGAATCGCACAGTAGGTTCTCGAAAAACATCTGTACGAATTTTCAAAATTTCTACCCGCGCGCGCTGTCCGAATCCTTAAATACCAATGGTTTTTTTTTTTTTTTTTTTTTTTTTTTTTTTTTTTTTTTTTTTTTTTTTTTTCAACATTTCTGTTATAGAGCTCGCGCGAGCTGTTTTCGCAAGCTCTTTCAACGGCGTTCGCGCGCCTGCCAGGGGCCACAATCCCTTGCAAAAAATATCATGCGGGACACATGCGCGCGTCGTCGCGTCGTCGTTGTCGGCATGGTACCACAACAAGTCAGTGTGTCACCACGTCATCGAACAAAATCACTGATCACTGTCACATCCGTAGCCATCTCGGATCAAGGTATCGCCTGTGTTCTTGGATGGGTCATGGCTTTGTCGGCGAAAGCCCTTGACGAGCAGTATGGCCCAGAGCTGTCGCGGCCTCCCTTGGCCGACTGCGGCAGCCCGTTTTATTTGCATCAGGCGCTCGTTGCAAAGGGTATCCAGGTCAGTCACCAGGCGTGCAAGGTTTGGTGGGTCAAGTATCGGGTTGTGCCTGGCAAGGTCAGTATTTCTAGCGCCAAGGAGCTGGAGGAGCAGCACGGCTCTGCCATCCGCCATCTGGGCATCGAGTATAATACAGCTTTCAAATTATGTGGGGCGCTCCGACGGTTGGATCCACCACTGTATGTGTCAAATCCGGTCGCAACGGCGTGGCTACTGCAGTATTCTTCCAAAGAGACGCTTGTCATAGTGCAGAACGCTGGCCATTTGGAGACCTGGTATGGAGAACGTATTCGCACAGACATGCCCGAGGGGACTACTGACGGGGCCGTCTTGAAGCAGTGGCTCCTGGGACATTTATCTGTATCTGCTGACGCCAGGGTATGCCAGAAGTGGCTCAGCACTGAGTGGGGCGCCAAGGGAGCATTCAATACTGCCCAAGCTGTGGAGGAATGTATAGGCCAGCGTCTTCGACTCAATCAGTATCGGGAGAGCTTCGCCGACGAGGCCGCCGCGGAGGTCCTCTCGCAGCTTCTCTCGGAGAGCGATCCTCCCGTCGCTGTCAGCGGTATGGTTTTGAGGCAATGGTACGTGAAGTATCACCCTGACTCTGGACCTTTGCAGTATGACACGGCTGAAAAGCTCGACGCGGCACTTGGTGGCCACATGCGCGCGGTATATCCAGGGCTGAAGTACCACGCGTTGCATGCCGTGTTGCGTATGCGACGGAAAACTGTCTTGGTGTCCCGAGGAGTGTTGAGACAGTGGTGCGATGTGTATGCGTCGGTGAGCTCCTCAGTGCAGGCGGCGGCTTCATCCGCCCAGGCCGTCACCAAGCGTGTATTGAAGCGCCCGGCGGCACAGGTCGCAGGCGGGGTATTGAAACGGCCAGCCGCCACCGGATCTGTCTGCGTGGGCAAACGGCCTGCCGCGGTCGACTGGGAGGAGCCCGTATCGAAGCAGCAGGCCGCGGCAGCTTCTTCCTCCACAGATGTGGTTTGTATAAAGCTGCTGACGGGGGATGCTGTAAAGGCGGCGTGCGGCAAGCGGTATCGAGAGCAGGTCTCCGACTTGGGCCTTGGCCTCACTTACCAGAATATGCAGGTGCGTCTGAAGGCCTGGGGGTATGAGGCGGGTCAGTATGCCTTGCGAGAGTGGCTCGGCAAGTATCGACTCGGAGACGGTGCCAAACATGGCAATTGCGCCGTCTACGCGTTGTCGCGCAGGGACCTCCAGTACTGGCATCACGTAGAAGGCTTGAGGGGGCGAGCGCTGGTGGACAAGTATCGCGCGGAGACCGGGGTATTTGCCAATTTGTTGTCCCTGGAGAAGTGGCTGAAGGCGCCCTCCCAGCAGCTGGCAATACTGGAGAATGTTGAGGAGATACACAGCCACGTATGCGGGGAGTATGTCCTGGAGCAGCTGCAGAAGGGTGTCTCGGCCGAGGAGGTGAAAAAGCAGTTACTGGCGCAGTATCTCGTGGATTGCAGGACCACGCAGCGGCTCGTAGCGCATCGTCGCTATCGCGAGCAACGTGGCGAATACTGGACCAGCGAGCACCTAGAGCAACAGGAGTGGGAGTTCTTGTATTCCTTGGTTTCTCTGGATAGCAAGCTCGGCCACGCCCGGGCGGTTGGCTGTCGCGCCCGGGCTAGACCTGATTTGGAGGCTGTGCGTGTATCTTTATGTCAGCGCTTGGGCGTGGCGGAAGAGTTGGTGCCTTTGCAGAATCTATCGGTATTTGTTGGTGACCACGAACGGCGTGCCAAGTTGGCGCTCGAGTATCCAGGTGCCTTCGTATACAAGGATGCGCTGCCAGGTCCTGTGGTGGAGGCCTACGAGAGGACCTTCCTGGGCCAGGTGCTGCCGAGGACTGCACACGCGTGTATCTCCGACAAAGAGCAAGGCTGGTATGCGAGAGCTTGCAGCGTGGCGACAGCTGACGGTTGCATAGTATTCCCGAAAATGGCGGCGGACGCTTGTCTTATTGCTGCGTATGCCATGTTAAAGTGCCAGGAGGTATTTCAGCGACAGTCTTGGTCCATGTCATTACTCACCAGTATCCAAGCCACCTACAAGAAGCAGTATAATCTGACAGATTTTGCGTTTTGGGTGTGCTACGGGAGTTGGTCCGCTTGCGAGGCCTGCGGTTCGTTCTTCTTCAATGACGAGTATTTCTCGAACCGTGTATATCAGGATCGTAGCACGTCGGAACAACCAGACATGCTGGCGGCGTATCGTCGGCAAGTGCCGCAGGACCCGGTGGTGCACGCCTGTGGCCAAGTTGGTATATCTTCGAGATGGTGGTATAAGCCAGGCATGTACACGCCTGTGGTTGCCAGCTGCCCTTGCTGTTCTGGCAAAGAGAGTCCTCTCGAGAAGTTCAACCGCCGTATGCAGAACCATGGGCAGGCCCTCAAGGTTGCAAAGACGTCGGAGCTGTATAGGATCCCCTTGGCGACGAAGTCGGGCTACGAGGCAAAGGAGTGTATCGCCTGGCCTCGATATTCGTTTCGGCAGTTTTCGCTGGGCCACAGCACTGGACCCTGTATGCACGAGATGACCATCGACGAATGTCGTGCTCTGAGCATCGTCGTCTTGAGGACCTCCGTGCAGCAAGAGAGGTATGGCGCTGCGCACCAGTTCAACTGGAAGAAGGTGGGCCTCTCGCGCGCGTACTTCAAGAAGGACCTGGTCTGCGAAGCGAGTATGCCTACCGATCGGTGCAAGGCTGCATTTCATTTTTTGATGGAGCACAGCAAGTATTACCGCAGCTTTCTGACGGAACCGAGGATCCGCGCGAGCAGGGGCGCCGCGGTCGCCCCCAACCCACCCCCCCCCCAAAGAAAACAAAAATACAAAAAAAAAAAACAAGCCAGCAACAAAAACCACAACAACGCAATCAACAGCTATTCATTTTCTGGGGGCGCATAACAGGTATTACAGTAGCTTTTTGACTCCCGCAGGATCCGTATCGAGAACCGCAGCTCCTTAAATCTGTCCTCCTACGACCTCTTTGTTGTCATGAAAGGTATCGAGTGTGCCATGTATCCCGTCTTGTATCCGACTACGGACTTCACTGATACGGGTATAATGGAGCACTACTATGCCCAGACCCAGGATAGCACGAATCGTGTGGTATCCATCGGCCTGTCTTGGACTCGGAAGGTGCTGTCCAGTGCCCGCGTGCATGGCGAGCAGCGGGACCTGCCGTTTTTCCTGTGCGAGAAGCATTTGGCGAATAAGTATTTCAATGCACAAGTCCGTGCCAAGAGCCTCGGCGTCACGGGGGACGTTATGACTCGAGATTCGCAGGCCTCTACGGGGTATTGGGAGATTGTGCAAGACTCCCTCGCTGATCTGGTGCGTATCATGCTCGTGCGCTGCTGCGACGAGAAGAATTATGAGGCCCTGTATCAACGCTGCCGGAATCTCCGGGGACAGGTATGGCTGTGCGCGTTTCCGAATTTGTTTATCACCATCGCGCCCGCGGAGTGGAAGTTCCCGAGGCCGTATTTCATGGAGCCGTACCTTCGCTGTATTTTTGCTGGTGCCTATATGATGTCACTCCACATGTACTTCCTGGTTCGCTGTATCTGGTTGTTCTTGGCGAACCGCTGGGGCCGCAGGTTCGTCTTCTTGTATAACAAATTTCCAGGAATTCTTTTGCGAGTTTGTCTCATGTGTGTCATGCGTATCATGTACCCCATGCATCACATATAACAAGTGGATGTGTTCCAAAAACTGCACCAAAAATGTGACCAACTCTTCTGCGAGTTTGTCTCGTGTGTATCAGACGCATCATGTATCATATGTATCATGTCACCACCGTGTGCCCAAATAAAGAACAGTGTCCAGGTATTTCATCGTTTACGAGTGGTGTATGTAGACCGAGTACCAGGGCCGTGGCACCCCGCACTGGCACATCTGCGCGTGGGTTGTATGGTTTGGTCTGTTGCAGTATCTCCCAACAATGTGAACAACTGTTGTGTGTCTTTGTCTCATGTCTATCATATGTATCATGTGCAATGTGTATCACATATAACAAATGCATGGGTATGAAATTCGCCCCAAACATGTGACCAACTGTTGTGTGTCTTTGTCTCGTGTTTATCATTTCATGTGCAATATGTATCATATATTACAAATGCATGTGTCCCAAATTTGCCCCAAAAATGTGACCAACTGTTGTGTGTTTTTTTGTCTCATGTCTATCATGTGTATCCTCTGCAATATGTATCATATATTACAAATGCATGTGTCTGAAATTTGCCCCAGAAATGTGACCAACTGTTGTGTGTTTTTGTCTCATGTCTATCATGTGTATCATGTGCAAGATGACTCATACATAACAAATGCATGTGTCTGAAATTTGCCCCAAAAATGTGACCAACTGTTGTGTGTCTTTGTCTCGAGTCTATCATATGTATCATGTGCCCCATGTATCACATATAATAACTGGATGTGTTCCAAAAACTGCACCAACAATCTGACCAACTGTTGTGCGTCTTTGTCTCATGTCTATCATATGTATCCTGTGCAATATGTATCATATATACCATATGCACGTGTCTGAAATTTGCCACACAAATGTGACCAACTGTTGTGTGTCTTTGTCTCATGTCTATCTTTATCATGTGCAATATGTATCATATATAATAAATGCATGTGTATGAAATGTGCCCCAACATGTGACCAACTGTTGTGTGTCTTTGTCTCATGTCTACCATATGTATCATGTGCAATATGTAACATATATAACAAACGCATGTGTATGAAAATTGCTTAAAAATGTGACCAACTGTTGTGTGTCTTTGTCGCATGTCTATCATATGTGTCATGTGCAATATGACTCATAGATACCAAATGCATGTGTCTGAAATTATCGGTCACCTGCTTGGACACATGATTCCTGCTGTATTCCTGCAGGGAGCCCAGATGGCAGCATTCCAGGAATTCTTTTGCGAGTTTGTCTCATGTGTGTCATATGTATCATGTACCCCATGTATCACATATAATAACTGGATGTGTTCCAAAAACTGCCCCAAAAATGTGACCAACTCTTCTGCGAGTTTGTCTCATGTGTATCAGACGCATCGTGTGCCATATGTATCATGTCACCACAGTGTGCCCAAATAAAGAACAGTGTCCAGGTACTTCATCTTTTACGAGTGGTGTATGAAGACCGAGTACCAGGGCCGTGGCACCCCGCACTGGCACATCTGCGCGTGGGTTGTATGCTTTGGGCTGTTGCAGTATCTCCAAGGGCGCACTGGGACGGCTGTCGTCTCGGCATTCGTCAAGTTCTCCTCGCTGGCATTCTGCGCCGAGATAGATGTTCAGATAGGCAACGGCCGTCTGAACTACATCTCCGGGTATGTGGCGAAGGATCATGATGCAGTCGACGTGGGGCTCGGCGAGTATGTGCAGAAGAATGCAAACAGCTCCTGGCTGACCGCGTATCGCTTGCTCAGCAAGAGCAGCCCGTGCTTGCCGGAAGTGGCGATCCGTATGGCGCAACTGTCGGAATTTGAGCGGTCCTACTCCCATGTTTTGCTGTATCCACCGCAGCCTGCAGCCATGGTGAATTATGACGGGCGGCAAGGCAAGTTTTCCTCGAAGATGTATGGCTTTTATCTTCAGGAGAAGAGGGAGCAGCTGGTCGCAGGGACTCCCGTATCGGAGAGTTTCTTGGTATGGCACCGTGGCAGGGAGTATGACACCTCCAACCACTGCGTACAGTTCCGTGGCGGCAGACATCAGCAAAGGTATGCATCCACGCAAGTGGTTGCCTGCAGGTGCTGGTGCGAGCTGACGGACGGTTATTGGGGCCAGCATTCACTGACTGTGCTGCCACATGTATACGCTGCACAATTACTCCCTCGGACGTTCAAACACCTGGGCAGTATGAAGAACTTCGTGGGCATGATCGAGTACCTCATGTCTTGGAAGTGGTCCGACACTGCTGGTATCGTGGAGACGTCGTGTGATCTGAAATTCCATAATCATGCGCTGCCGATGCGAGTGGGTGAGGACGGCCAGATACTAGCATTCGGCTCGGAGTATATTGCCGGAGGGTCTGTATTTGCCAATGATAGGGCAGCATTCGAGTACCTGCTCTCGCTGGCCCGACGCGATCTGCAATTTCGCGGTATGCGCGATGAGCGTGTCGGCTGCTTCGAGCAGAAGCAACGCGCGAATTTTCTGCTGTATATGCGTGTTGCGCAATGCGATAACGAGCCAGAGTACGAGTGTCTCCGGCAGGTGTGGGACATCTTGAACAGGCCGAAGTATCAGCAGCGCGCGTGGAGTCCAGAGCAGGCTGACGCCATCGAACGGGTCAAGAAGGGTGTATCGCTGGAGGACGAGGAGGAGAAGCAGAACAGTAAGCGTTTCTTGTATATCAGTGGACCACCAGGCAGTGGGAAGACGGCAGTATTGCTGGAGCTGGCCATTTGGGCATGTGAGTCTGTTCAGGTCTTGATCGTGTGCCCCACCGGGTATCTCGTGCACCAGTGCAAGTCCAAGCTGCCAGACAGACCTGGTATTGAGAACATCCGAGTGGACACCATACAAGGAGTCCTGAAGTATAAGAGGGCCGGGAAGGACGGGAAGGTCCGCTGGGCCCCACCCTCTGCTTTGAGAGGTATTGATTTGATTCTTTGCGATGAAGGCAGCCAGTATGAAGACCAGGAATGGATGCGTTTTTTTCGCCGCGGTGCGGGGGCAGCCGCATAAACCCTTCACTGGTATCGTGGCCGATTTTAAGCAGTTGCAGCCAGTATTGAGCGGGGGGCAATGCGAGCACTTCTGCAACCAAATGGACAAGGTGGACTTGAAGACAGTGTATCGCACCGCAGACCAGCAGCACCTGGTTTTCCTGAACCGTATGCGCGAGGCTCAGCCAGATCGAGCGTGTTTGACAGAGTATTTTGGCGACCGGCACTGGAAGCATGAGTCCTTGGAGGCTTGTGTTGAGCGCGGTATGGCGTTGGCGGCGGAGAAAGGGCATCCGTTTTCTTGGCTGACGTGTACGAACGCAGGCTCGGCAGAGGTATGCAGAGCGGCTCTGGCATTACTCGGCATTAGTGAGGCCGATCTGCAAAAGGGTGGGTATTCCGACCCGACCACGAAGTCCAACTTACGCATTTTGGCCAGACCTGGTATCGTGATTCGCCTCAGTCGGAACTTTGACAAACAGCGAGGCTTTGTCAATGGGGCGTTGGCCACGGTATGCGAGTCGCTTCGTGGAAACTCTGTGTTTACAGCCAGGCTGGTGGGCACGGGCAACATGGTATTGGTGCACCCCATCGAGGAGAATGGGGAGATCTTCCTGCCCTGCTGCTGCGGGTATGCGACCACGGTGCGTCGAGCGCAGGGTGCGGATCTCTTTCACGGCTGTATTTACTTCGAGCAGAAGAAGAGAGTGGCTACGAGAGGGTATGGCTACGTTGCCTGCAGTCGCTTTAAGTCCCGCGAGGGCTGCTATGTATTCGGCAAGCTCCGCCGCAGTGACTTCCTCCCGGCTGGGCCTGAGAAGGCCGGCGAGATTCTGGAGCGTGGCTATGACTCGGTATCGTCATCTGACGACGAGGGGAAAGGCCTGGAGTATGCCTGTGCAGATCAAGGGGAGTATGACGCGGACCCTGTTCTGTCCATGGATATGGGCAACAATCTCTTGGACTTCCTCGTGAGCACAGAGGATACGGCAGATGTATCCAAGACCGAGTGCCAACGTATCCTGGCAGAGTTTGCTGCAGGTGCCAGTGCGGAGGCTGCCGATGCGCCAGTGTATGAAGAGCTTCCAGTGAGGGAGGAAGTGTGGGGCGAGAACGGTGAGCTGCTCGTATACGGCGGCACGGCAACGCCGGAATGATCTATGACGTATGGTGCCGGACGTTGAAAAAACGTACACACGCGCATGTGTGTATCATGTCGGCCTAGTACCATATCTATTGTACGTATCATGGCCCGGATGTATCACGTGTATCGAGTATCATGTGTTCGGCAACAACTACACCATGTGCTCCATCTGTACCACGTGTATCACAGGTATCAGGTGAGCATACGTGTCATTCATTATGTGCATGCGTTGCGTTTGTCTGTAGCATCTTTGTGCGACTTTGTCTCATGTCAATCATATGTATCATGTGCAATAGGTATCATATATAACAAATGCATGTGTCTGAAATTTGCCCCAACAATGTGACCAACTTTTGTGTGTCTTTGTCTCATGTCTATCGTATGTATCATGTGCAATATGTATCATATATAACACATGCATGTGTATGAAATTTGCACCACAAATGTGACCAACTGTTGTGTGTCTTTGTCTCATGTCTATCATATGTATCATGTGCAATATGTATCATATATAACAAATGCATGTGTCTGACAGTTGCATCAGACATGTGACCAACTGTTGTCTCTGTCTCCTGTCTATCATATGTATCATGTGCAATATGTATCATGTACAACAAATGCATGTGTCTGAAATTTGCCCCACAAATGTGACCAACTGTTGTGTGTCTTTGTCTCATGTCTATCATTTCATGTGCAATATATACCATATATAACAAATGCATGTGTATGAAATTTGCCCCAAACATGTGACCAACTGTTGTGTGTCTTTGTCCCATGTCTATCATATGTATCATGTGCAATATGTATCATATAAAACAAATGCATGTGTCTGAAATTTGCTCCCAAAAATGTGACCAACTGTTGTGTGTCTTTGTCTCATGTCTATCATGTATATCATGTGCAATATGTATCATATATAACAAATGCATGTGTATGAAATTTGCCCCAAAAATGTGACCAACTGTTGTGTGTGTCTTTGTTTCATGTCTATCATGTGTATCATTTGCAAAATGTATCATATGTAACAAGTGCAGGTGTCTGAAATTTGCCCCAACAATGTGACCAACTGTTGTGTGTCTTTGTCTCATGTCTATCATATGTATCATGTGCAATATGTATCATATATAACAATTGATGCGTCTGAAATTTGCCCTAAACATGTGACCAACTGTTGTGCTCACTCGTTGGGTGCGGTTCTGGGAGACGGCAGTATAGACCGCATGCATGATTGTTCTGTTTGTATGGTCGTTGGCACTTTCTCACCGCATCCTTCTTGTGTATGCCGTAGCCATGCGCGATCACTCGTTGGGTGCGTTTCTGGGAGAGGGCAGTATAGAACGCAAGCACGATTGTTCTGTTTGTATTGACTTTGGCACTTTCTCACAGCATCCTTCTTGTGTATGCCGTGGCCATTTGGGCCCGAGGCGTATATCGCTGAGTCCGAACCTCCGGCCAGAGACCTCCGTATTTCCCTGATTCCGAACCTCCTCGTATTGCAGTTTTCTCCCAGTAACGAGCGATGGTTACCTCTCCTTGTGCTCTGTATGCATGGGGCGCTGCTCAGGCTCTGCTATGGCGCAATGACCTGGGTGAGGTACCGCCTGGAGCGAAGCAGCGCCCCCCTGGTATCATTGTTGTCGATTCGGGGGCTTTTGTACGCGGTGCCGAGCACTGGTCGGTGTATATGCAGGATGTGTTCCAAGCGGTGTATGAGCGGACGGGCCAGCGTTGTATTTTGGTGGCTCGCGGCGGCCTCGCGTTCTGCAATGATTGGGATCCATCCCGGACGTATCAGTGCGTACTTCAATGCATCACGTCGCGCTGTGAGGCGCCGCGATTCGTGGTATGGATATCCCTGGGGAATGATCTCTACCCACCTCGGGCCGACATGCGGGCGTATGAGCCTGGGCTGCTCGGCGCCGTGGGGTCATTTCTCACCCAGGCTTTCGCGTATTGCCCTCAGCATTGCTTCCTGTATGGGGGGTCCAGTGAGGTGTGGCAGTACGCCAAGCACTTCGACTCAGGGGCGTGTCGCGAGTATGATCGTCTATGCGGTATAGTCTGCGGACACATTCTGGCACAGCGAAGCGCGTATCCGGGGCTCGATGCCAGGACTGGGGCAGAGCTGCTGAATGGAGTGGAGCTTGCGGATCGTATTGGCCACTTTTCTTCGGGCAGCATTGCCATTCTGCGTCAGTTCTACACCGAATTGGTTAAGTGGGGTATCAACGCAGCGTCCCCGGTCCGCTCGCGCTTATGAGCTGGAGTCCAAGTGTATGCCTTCATAGAAAAAAATCGCATGTCCTCCAAGATGGCCCCAAGAGCGCCCCCAAGGCTCCCAAGAGCGCCCCGAGAGGGCCTGAAGAGGCGCCCAGGAGGCCCCAAGAGGCGCCCAAGAGGCGCCCAAGAGGCGCCCAAGAGACCCCCAAGAAGCCCCAAGGGGCTCCCCGAGGCACCCAGGATGCTCCAAGAGGCCCCCGGGCCACGCGAGGAGGCCCCCAAGACGCCCCAAGAGGCTTCTAAAAAGCTCCCAAGATACATCCTAGTAGACTCCGAGAGGCATTCAAGAGGCCTTTGGCTCTTCTGATCGCCCTTATCCTCCTCCTCCTCCGCCTCCTCCTCCTCAGCCTTCTCCTCATCCGCCTCCTCCTCCTCCTCCTCCTCCTCCTCCTCCTCCTCCTCCCCCTCATCATCACCATCACCAACACCACCATCACCATCGCTATCACCATCACCACCATCAGGAAACATCCACCATCACCAACACCACCATCACCATCATCATCACCATCATGACCATCACCACCATCACCATCACCATCAGGAAACAACAACAACAACGACGACGACGATGTCTGTGTGTGTTGTTCATAGGCACTTAGGCTCAAGAGGGGGTTATTCTTGGCCACGTATTGCCTTGGCATGGACTCCGCAGGGTATCTTTTCTTGCTCTCCTTTGTATTACTGCGTTTCACCAGAGGTCAGGCAGGAGTACCTGTCGTATGTGACTACCTTTTGGATCAGTGGAGTGTATTCGTCGAGAACTTCGATTCATTTTGTTGTGGACTCGTGCGGCGCTGCGAGGCAGTATGCAAAGAGAGGGGGTGCTCGTATTTGGCCCATCGGGAAGGTTTGCACATTGCGTATTCTGGTTTGAACTTCATTCGCGCTCTTCGCAGGGCTCGTATGCGACGGCGCCTTGTTGCATTTGCGGAGAAGTGGGCGCACGTAGTATCGGGGCTTCAGCGTCCCCGTGTGGAGGGCGTCTCGGTCGCGAGCGCTGACATCATGGCCATCGGGGACAGTGTCCCGGACTATGTGGCCGTGGCTGTTCAGAAGAACCAGGTGAAGATGGCAGGTAAGTATAACAGCATGGACTGTATGCGGTGTTTTATGCACATGCTTGAGTTTTGCATGGGCTGCACGCCAACGGAGTATACCGAGGAGCTGCATCAGTGGTTTCTGAAGCGGCAGTGTCGGAAGTATGGGCGCGATGCTGCGGCGGAGCTCGCGTATTTTGGCGTGGTGTCCTGCGACAGTATGACCGCAGCATTGGGTCGTATGAGGAAGGCTCTAAACACCACGTCTCAAGTGAGTGCCGCGACCATGTATGTATTGTTCTGCGAGACGCGGCAGGCTATCAACAGGTATTCGCTGCATGGTCTTTGGTACCTCATTGAGCTGTATGACAAGAGCAAGTCTGTGCGGGCAAACGTTTCGCGTGTCCGAAATCGGCTAGCATACAGTGTATCCACGCGTTCTCACACAATTCAGGTTTTGGAGGGGATCCGCAGCTGTGTGGGTGTATCACTCGCTGTGCTGCGGAAGTTACCCTCCAAACGCGCTGGCGGATCTTTGGAGGTGGCGTTTCAGATGGGTCGCCGCCGTTTGTGTCCCAAGACGGTATTCCAGAGTTCCGTGTGCTAGCGAGTTGTCCGAGCGTTGTGACTCAGAAGGTCCAGCACACACAGCAGTATCGCGGCTTGGTCAAGGCCGCGAAGGGTCTGGGTATCAAGTACGCGAAGTCGCATACTAAGAAGAAGCTCGCGGTGCTGGTGAAGCGCGGTATGCAGAAGCCTGCAGGCGCGGGGGCGCGGAAGAGGAGTTACGAGGAGCTGGTGTCCGCAGTGCACGCTCGCGGCGGCTCCGAGTATGAAAGAATGAAAAAGCAGGGACGGTGGATCACCAGACGAGTATCCAAAGTCAAGTTGGAAGCGTTGCTGGCTGAACCCTGAGGGCGGTGTTCTTTTGTATAGTTGCATGTTGTCTGACACAGTGGTCGACCAGAACCGTATGAAAGAAGAGCATACAGCAGCAATGACATACACATATACATACATACACACATGTAAACATACTAGTTCGACGCGCATAGCCGTGTCTCTACACACAGACGTATACCTACACAGTCACATACACATACACATGCGTACGTCGAGACATGCACTGAGAGTTACATACCGTCGTATGTGTGACATCATACATTTTTACATAGATACACACATACAGAAATACATACAGACATACATGCATGCATAGAAAGAGTATTTTCACTGACCTACATGCATGCATACATGCATACATGCATGCATGCATAGAAATAAAATAGGACCGCCTTTGTTGTGCACACGTTGGCTCCCTACGCGTGTATCTCCGACAAAGAGCAAGGCTGGTATGTATCATATATACCGACATGTTGCGTCTCCAAACTGGCCCAAAAATGTGAGCATCTGAGTGACTCTGTCTCATGTCTATCATACGTATCAAGTATCATATGTATCATATGCAACAAATGCATGTTGCTCACATTTGCCCCAAAAATGTGACCATCTGTTTTGCGACTGTGTCTCATGTGTATCATGCGTCTCCTATGCTGCAGCCATATAATCCCACAGCTGGCACGGCAGTACCAGTCTTCCCACTCGGAAGTATATTCCCTGCGGTTTCGTCTCAATCGGTCGCCATGAGCCTCGACAGTGGCATGGCCACTGACTTCGCGATGTTGGCTGCGCCAGCGGCGCAGCCGGGCGCCCCGGCCTCTGCGGAGAAGGCGAAGGACCAGAAGAAGCGGGAGTGGCTGAAGGTATCCGAGACGTTGCCGTCGCAGTTGCTCAACGTATACGGGCCTTCCAAGTTCGCGAAGTTATCGGACAAGCAGGTATGGAACGAGATGCAGGAGCCGCTGAAGAGTGGGGCCGTATGGATGTCGGAGATGCGCAGCAAGGAGCCGGAGCGAAGGGGTGTCGGTATTAACCGTTTCATTCACGCGATGAAGACCTTCTGCGAGTATCAAAAGGATCTTCGGTACAGGCGGCGAACAAGGCGGTATTGAATCCGACGATGTATGAGGAGTTCTACAGAGAGATTGAGGAGATCCTGCCGTCCTTGCAGTATTGCCTGGCACCCAAGAAGCAGTATGAGAAAAGGGGTGCTGCCGCCCTGCGTGCGAGCGGTATGGACGAAGCAGTGCTGCCGGACACGAAGACTGAGCCGGCATTGGACCAGCATGCGAAGAAAGTGTATGAGTGGCTCGACAAGGGTAAACTTTCTCGAGTGCGTATGATGGCCCATTGGCAAAGCTGTGGGGGGTTGGCATTTGTGGCTCAGTGTCACCATAGGGCCGCCACCTGTTTCAGGTATCACGGGAACAGTTTTCACGGAGCTGGTCCAACGCAGCAGGAGATATCACTTCAAGAGTTCCAGGCTGCTGTGAAGGTCCGTCATGCGTTGGGCCACAACGGTATTGACGTGGAGGCGGTGGGCGCACAGGGCTCCGCCGTCAACGATTTCGGCACTGCCTGATGGCGCGGTGCATGGGCAATTTTCCAGAGTCGTGCGTGCGCACAGGGGAGGCAGGGGCTGCATGCATTTAGACCAGGGTATTGCTTTTCTCCGGAGTGTATATATGAAGTGTGCGGGAGTGGCAAAACAACATGTCCCAAACAATGAGACCACCTGGTCTGTGGGTGTATGCTCCCACGTTCCTACAGATTGCCAATGTGTCCCACAAACCTGTTTGTGAGTTTCAGTTGTCCTATCATGTTTTTCTCTCGTGTTTATCATATGTATCATGTGCAATATGTATCATATATAACAAATGCATGTGTCTGAAATTTGTCCCAAAAATGTGACCAATTGTTGTGTGTCTTTGTCTCATGTCTATCATATGTATCATGTGCAATATGCATCATATATAACAAGTGCATGTGTCCGAAATTTGCCCCACAAATGTGACCAACTGTTGTGTGTCTTTGTCTCAGGTCTATCATATGTATCATGTGCAATATGTAGCATATATAACAAGTGCATGTGTCCGAAATTTGCCCCAAAAATGTGACCAACTGTTGTGTGTCTTTCTCTCATGTTTATCATGTGTATCATGTGCAATATGTAGCATATATAACAAATGCATGTGTCTGAAATTTGCCCCAAACATGTGACCAACTGGTGTGTGTCTTTGTCTCATGTCTATCATATGTATCATGTGCAACATGCATCATGTATGACAAATGCATGTGTCCGAAATTTGCCCCACAAATGTGACCAACTGTTGTGTGTCTTTGTCTCAGGTCTATCATATGTATCATGTGCAATCTGTATCATATACAACAAAGGCATGTGTCCGAAATTTGCCCCAAAAATGTCACCAACGGTTGTGTGTCTTTGTCTCATGTCTAGCATATGTATCATGTGCAATATGCATCATATATAACAAATGCATGCGTCTGAAATTTGCACCAAAAATGTGACCAACTGTTGTGTGTCTTTGTCTCATGTCTATCATATGTATCATGTGCAATATGTATCACATATAACAAATGCATGTGTCTGTGTGTCTTTGTCTCATGTCTATCATATGTATCATGTGCAATATGTAGCATATATACCAAATGCATGTGTCTGAAATTTGCCCCAACAATGTGATTAACTGTTGTGTGTCTTTGTCTCATGTCTATCATATGTACCATGTGCAATATGTATCATGTATGACAAATGCATGTGTCTGAAATTTGCCCCAACAATGTGACCAACTGTTGTGTGTCTTTGTCTCATGTCTATCATATGTATCATGTGCAATGTGTATCATATATAACAAGTGCATGTGTCCGAAATTTGCCCCAAAAATGTGATCAACTGTTGTGTGTCTTTGTCTCATGTCTATCATATGTATCATGTGCAATATGTATCATACATAACAAATGCATGAGTCCGGAATTTGCCCCAAACATGTGACCAACTGTTGTGTATCTTTGACTCATGTCTATCATATGTATCATGTGCAATATGTATCATATATAACAAAGGCATGTGTCCGAAATTTGCCCCAAACATGTGACCAACTGTTGTGTGTCTTTGTCTCATGTCTAGCATATGTATCATGTGCAATATCATCTATAACAGATGTATGAGTCTGAAATGTGCCCCAAAAATGTGACCAACTGTTGTGTGTCTTTGTCTCATGTCTATCATATGTGTCATGTGCAATATGTATCATATATAACACATGAATGTGTCTGAAATTTGCCCCAAACATGTGACCAACTGTTGTGTATCTTTGACTCATGTCTATCATATGTATCATGTGCACTATGTATCATATATAACAAATGCATGTGTCTGAAATATGCCCCAAAAATGTGACCAACTGTTGTGTGTCCTTGTCTCATGTTTATCATATGTATCACGTGCAAAATGTATCAAATGTATCATGTGTCAATGTGTTGACTAACCTGCTTGTGAGTGTGAGTTGTCTTATCAGTGTGACACATGTATGTGCTTCGTTTCTGTTCGTATGGACTTTGGCACTTTCCCACAGCATCATTCGTTTGCCTTAGCCATTTGTGCTCCAGTCGTATTTCGCTTTCCGTATCTCTTTCCAGATGCACACGCGCGTCCGTATTGTTGGCAATGGCAGGGCAGTGGGACGAACAGACTGGGGAGTATACCCCATCCAACGAGGAGGTGGCCGAGGGTATGAGGCGCTGGGCTATGCCACCCGGCGGGGACGGGTTGGTATTCCACTGGCTCAAGGTTCAGGAGAGACAAAAGTACCACTACCACCAGCTAGGGGGGTGGCCGCTCCATCTTCGAGCTGGTGGCACCTCCTTCCGGGTATGCCTCCAGAGAGTGCCCGGAACGAGGTGCCACCAGCTCGAGGGGAAGGCGCGGCCACCCCCCTAGCTGGTGGTAGCGGTACTTTTGTCTCTCCTGAAAGGTGCTGCGCGAGACCACGTGGTTCGCGACTGCTGTGTACTTTCCGTGTATGTGGCAGGGACTCACGGGTGTATGCCTCTGCCTCTCGACGCCGGAGAGTGCGCGCCAGTCCAAGGAGAACGGCGTGGTCGAGAACCAGCGCCGTATGGGAGGCATCCAGACCCCAGAGTGGATGGCGTTCGCGGTATACTTCTACCCTGGCTTGGTATTCGGCAACTTTTCTGGTTTCGCAGATTCAGCCGCGAAGTATCTGGGCACACTTTCGGAAGTATTCCATCGGCTGTGCACCCAAGCCGGTATAGCGAACTGGAGATCGCACGTCTTCGTCGGGCACGGCGGCTGGGTGTATGCTGGCTTGCGCAGGCTGTTGCAGCTCCTGCGTATTCACGTGCATTCCGAGGTGGTATCAGATACAGGCGCATGGCGAGCCTGGATGTATTTGTGGCAACACACACGGGATCCATGGGTATGGAGCCGCCATCTATGGCTCTGTGGAATGCCTCCGACGACGTCAAGGATGGTATCACCTATTTCCCGAAGCAGGACCATTGGTGGCACATGCCAGTATGGCGTTCTTTCGGGCAGTCCGAGTATGGGAATGTCATGGATTACCAGGTGGATCTGGGTATGCCGGCGCATGTCCAGGGCGTCCTGGCGGTATTGGCGCCCCACGCACGCACGGGCGATGTATCCGCGAGGAGGCGTATCGGCACAATGCTTGGACACTTGGCCCCTGATGTATTGCTGCCAGGAGCGCAGCTTGCAGTATTGCGCCCGATGCGTGCCATTAGAGACAGGCGTATGCCAGAAGATGATGAGCACGAAGACTCGTCTCTTTAGTATGTCTCCAGAGCACGTATGTGTCCAGAGCCGCCGCGCCTTGTCCTGCTCCTCCTCCTCCTCCTCCTCCTCCTCCGGCGGGGGGCGTGGGGGTCCGGCATCGCTGACAACCATCGGGACAACCATCGGGACCACCATCGGAACAACCATCGGGACAACCGTGGGGACAACCATCGGGACAACGATCGGGACGACCACAACCATCAGGACAACCATCGGGGCAACCATCGGGACAACCATCGGGGCAACGATCGGGACAACCATCGGGACAACCATCGGGAGAACCGTCGGAACAACAATCGGGACAATCATCGGGACAATCATCGCGACAACCATCGGGACAGCCACAACCATCAGGACCTCCAACCGGAGAGAGCTAGTCACGTGTATTTCGTAGACGAATGAGCCAGTATTGCACATTGAGGCCGGAACGACAACCGCAGAACAAGAATGAGCATGTATCGTCTCACAACAACGGAAACAAGTCCTGTGGTATGCTGGCGCCACGCACGTGGTGCCACTCAAAATAAGTGTCTTCGCTTGTGTGGTACAGAAACGGGAAAACGTCGGAAAACGGTACAGGTGTCCAGTGTTGGAACCGGGGGGAAAGTCGTATACTAAGCTAGCTTCCACAAAATGTTACCACAACAAGTCACTGTACCCATGCGCCAGTGTAGTAGCCAAGGTCGTCCGCAGGTCACGAAGTGAAGTGTCCGAACGTCATAGGGCGGGAAGCTGGGTGTGGGTGGTGGCGAAGAGTCGTTTGGAAACTTGGTAGAGCTTGAACCGGCCCCCCCACAAAGTGGGGGTATTGCCCGCCTCCTATGAAAACCCTGGCACTGGTGAGAACGGAGTGTCCCCAGTCTTAAATGATTGTTGTTGTTGTTGTTGTTGTTGTTGTTGCTGTTGCTGTTGTTGTTGCTGTTGCTGTTGCTGTTGCTGTTGCTGTTGCTGTTGTTGTAGGTATTTTTCTGCAATGTACTTCATATACACAAATGACGTGGCCCCTAGAAGTCATAACCCCTTCCCATGGGACCGGTTTTTCGACCCGGGTCGTTTGTTGCCGGTCCCGAAGCCCGGCGAAGGGCCCCCGGAGCCCGAAGATAGCGAAACACCTCCAGTAGATGGACAATATATTCGAACCTTCACACATTCGAGGGAGATCCCAAATCTCTCCCAATGTTGATCTCAGTAAAGGCGGTGCTTTGGGGTTCGAACATTTCTGTCCACTCACGCCCCCCCCGTCGCCACGCCGTCAATATTAATTTCGGGGGGTCTGGGGGGCATCTTGGACCACAGGGCTCGAATGTAATGTCCATGTGCGGTCCCGTCGTGTTTTTTTCCACAGCGCGAGGGGGTCTGGGGGCGGCCCGCTCCCGCCCCAGAAGCGGCGAGGCCTGCGGCCATGCCTCTTCGGCGCCGTGGCCTCGACGGGCCGCGGCGCCCCTGGGGTGGAGGGCGCCGGCCCCTCGAGCGGCAGCCTGCTGGACCGCGCGAGCGCGGCGAGAGAAGCTGCCCCCGCGGAAGACCTCTGCGGCTTTTTGCGGCTTTCGGCCCAGGCGTGATCGCGTCGCAAAAGGTCGGCGGCGAGCGAGGGGGGGAAGCGAGAAGGGGAAGGCCTCCCCGCCGCCTTCTGAGGAGGCCTTCTCCTTCTCATTTCCCCATTTTCCCCCCTCGCTCGCCGCCGAGCAAAAGAATCGGGGCCAGAGGTTTGTTGCTATTGTCGGCCCCAGGGGGCCATCGCTGGGCGTCGCGGGGGCGTCAGAAAGCGAAAGCGCGACGTCGGAGACGAGGAGCTAGTCCTGCGGGAGGGGGGCGAGGCTTCCAGAGGGGCGTTTATTATTATTATTGTTATTATCATTATTATTATTATTATGAATTTGATTTCTATTAGTTTCATTCGTATTACTCTTCTTCTTATTCCTCCTCTTATTATCATTATTATCACAATATGTATGTGTATGTATATATATATATATACATATATATATATATATATATATACACATAGATATACACATGTATATGTACATATATACACAGGGCGTCGCAGGTCTGGGAGGGGCCTTTGGGCCCTGGGGGCCTCAACAGCGGCGCGGGCAAACAAGACCAGCCCTGGGGAGCGGGTCGCCCAGAACCCCGACGTCGTGATTTTTTTGCAGGACATGACCCTCAGAAGTTTGGTTCCCTTCCTGGGGACGGGTTTTTTGTCCCGAGTCGTTTTTGACGGCCCCGAGGCCTGGCGAGGGCCCCTGGAGGCCGAAAATCGTGAAACATTGCCCGTCGTGATGTCTCCACCGCGCGAGGAGGTCTGGGCGGGGCTTCCGCCCAGACGTGCGGCGTTCTGGTTTCTTTTTCCGTGCGGGAGCCCTGGCAGCCCTGGCCCCTCCCCCACCAGGTCCCGCTCTGCATCCAAGGTCGTTTTCGGGCGGTTCTGAGGCCGAGGAAGGCCAAAAACCTCCCGCCGTGGTTTCTTCACGACGCGAGCATCCCTGGGCGGGGGCCCCCCCGCCCCCAACTTTCTTCGGGGCCCCGGACCTCTGTGCGGGGCAAGGGCCTGGACTTCTTCCGGGGGCCCCGCCACGAAACAGGCAGGGCATGTCTCGCATGACTGGGCCTGCCCTGAGATCCGACGTTGCAAGACAAGATTGAAACATCGTGCAAAAATCACCGCCGGAGCCCCGGACCACATCTGCCTGCGGCATTTTTCGAGACGGATCGACCTGTAAGGGTCCTGGGGCCCGAAACTGGGAAACTGGGCGGAAAAACGCCTGGACACCGACCTGGGCCAGGCCTGGCCGGGGCCCGGGTGGGATCGGTGCCTGGGTGGTCGATCGACGTCGCCGTGAGAGCGCCTTTCGCCGCCGCTCTCCCCAGAGGAGCCCCGCGACCCCCGCAGCATCCCGCCCGCCAGCCCCGTGGAGGAGCCGGAGGAGCCGAGCCGCCCGCCGACGCCGACGAGCCCAGACCCGCCCCGTGACGAGGACGAGGTCGAGGACGAGACGCGGGCCTACCCCATGGAGTACACTGGCCCGGAAGGGCGGCCGAAGCGGCGGGGGCGGCGGGGGTCGGATTTCGCCCGTTGCACCCCACCTCTTCCCCTCGAGGTCGGAGGAGGAGGAGGAGAAGGAGGAGGAGAAGGAGGAGGGGAGCAGGAGGGGCAGGAGGGTAGGGGGATGACGGGAATGGGGATTGTGATGGTGGGGATGATGGTGACCATGACGATGAAGGTGACGATGACGATGCCGATGACGATAACGATGATGATCGTGATGCTGATGCCGATGATGATGCTGCTGCTGTTGATAATGATGTTGATGCGGATGGTGTTGAGGACGATAGAGAAGCAGGTGATTATGGTGATGGTGATAATGACGTTGTTGATTGTGAACCCGATGGCAACGATGACGACTATGCCGAAAACGATGATGATGCTGGTGATGCTGATGATGCTGATAATGATGATGGCGATGATGATAATGTTGATTATGCAGATGATGCCGCTGCTGCCGATGATGCTTAGGATGATGACAATGATGATGCTCATGATGATGTTGATGATGATGAGAATGGCGATGCTGATGCTGCTGATAATCCAGAACATGTTGTTGGTGATGCATCTGGTGGTGGTCATGGTGAAGACGATGCTGATGACGATGACGGCGATGATGATGGTGATGATGAGGGCGATATCGGCGAGGCTTATGTTGATGACGATTATGGTGATGATGGTGATGACGATGTTTATGATGGTGATGATTATGCTGTTGCTGATGATGATGATGATGGTGATGACGATCGTGGGGAGGAGAAGGAGGAGGATGATGCTGCTCATGATGATGCTGATTATGCTGATGATGATACTGGTGATGATTATGATGATGATGATGATGATGATGATGATGATGATGATGATGGTGGCGAATGTGCAGCTGCTCATGATAATGATGGTGGCCGTCGTGCTACTGCTGCTCATGACGGTGCTCATGATGCTCCTGCTGCTGCTGATGATGCGGATGAAGAAAATGAACATGACGCTGCTGCTGATGATGATGATGATGATGATGCTAACAATGACTATGCCGATGCTGCCTCTTCTGCTGGTGTCGATGATGGTAGATGTGAGGCTTCTCGTGATGACGGTTGTTGTGATGATACTGCTGCTGATGACGATGCTGATGCTGCTCATGATGATGATGATGATGATGATGATGATGATGATGATGATGATGATGATGATGATGATGATGATGATTGTGATGACTATGCTACTGTTGTTCATGATGATGCTGCTGTTGGGGATGATGAGGATGCTGATGCTGACGCTGCTGCTGATGATGCTGCTGATGATGTTGTTGCTGGTGATGATGATGCAGATGCTGGTTATGATGCTGATGATGGTAATGACGGTGATCACGATGAGTATGACGATGATGATGGTGATGATGCTGATTCTTATGATGATGACGATGAGGCTGATGGTGATGCTGATGATGAGGATGATGCTGATGATGACGATGACGAAGCTGATGGTGGTGCTGATGACGCTGATTATGATGCAGATGATGATGATGATGATGATGATGATGATGATGATGATGATGATGCTGATGATGATGATGATGATGATGTTGATGATGATGGCGGTGGTGGTGGTGTTGATGCTGTGGCTACTGCTGAGAATGATCATGATGATGATGATGAGGAGGAGGAGGAGGAGGAGGAGGAGGAGGAGGAGAGGGAGCGGGGGAGGAGGAGGAGGAGGAAGAGAAGGAGGAGGAGGAAGAAACGGAAGGAGGAGGAGGAGGTGGAGGAGGGGGACGGAGGAACAGGATGAGGCTGAGGCTGAGGATGAGGATGATGATGAGGAGGAGGAGCGTCTCTCCCCCCATGCTGCCTCCTCTCCCAGTTTGGAGGTGGGGGGGGGGCGTCTGGGTCCATCTCGCGATCTCCGTGATGTTGGTGGCTGCCCTCAGGCCCAGCGCATCCCTATGTCGAGAACCAGAACAAGGGCTTCTTCCAGGGCCCGCTGTGCTCCTTTTTCTTCTTCTCCTGATCCTGCTCATGCTCCTCCTCCTCCTTCTCCCCCTCCTCCTCCTTCTCCTCCTCCTCCGCCTTATCCTCCTCCTCCTCCTCCTCCTCCTCCTCCTCCTCCTCCTCCTCCTCCTCCTCCCCTTCCTCTTTCTTCCTCCAGGCATGGGCCTGGCGGCGGGCGCGGGTAGGCCCCAGGAGCCCTCCTTCCGCGCCCAGCGCGTAGCACCGCGGCCGAACAGGAGCCCGCCGCCGCCGCCGCCGCCGCCGCCGTCGTCGTCGTCGTCGTCGTCGTCGTCGTCGTCGTCGTCGTCGTCGTCGTCGTCGTCGTCGTCGTCGTCGTCGTATTCGTCGTTGTCGTCGTCGTCGTCGCCAGTTTCGTCGTCCCTCTCATCGCCGTGCCCCTCTTCCATCCTCCTCCTCCGCCTCCCACGCCCTTCTCCCTCCTCGCTTCTCTGGCCCTTTCACCCTTCCTCACCTCCTCCTCTTCCTCCTCCTGTTGCCTCCGCCCGCCTCCGCTGCGAGGATAGCGGAGACTTTGGATACCAGCGCTGCCTTAAGCCAAAGCGCCGACATGGGCATGGGCCCCATGCCCATGGCCATGGACACTGGCATGGGCCCTGTGCACCTGGGCGACGGCGTCCCCGAGGCCGAGGGAGGTAGGATGATGACGATGACGACGAAGGCAAGGAGGAGGGATGATAGTGATGATGAGATGATGATGAGGATGATGAGATGATGATGATGGTAATTCTGCTGATGAGGATGATGATGAACATGATAGAGAAGATGATGCTGAGGATGATGATGACGATGATGATAAGGAAGATGATGATGATGAAGGTGATGATGGTGTTGATGCTGATAAGTTGTGATTGCTGGTGATGCTGCTGATGATGGTTTTGTGGTGATGATCATGATGATGCGGATGGCTATGACGATGCACATGCTGCTGCTGACGATGACAATGATACTGATGTTGACGATGATGCTGATGATGATGATGATGGTGATGCTGCTGATGATGGTGCTGATGCTAATGCTGATGCTGATGATGATGCTGATGCTGCTGCTGATGATGCTGCTGATAATGCTGATTATGCTGATGCTGGTGCTGGTGCTGATGCTGATGCTTATGCCGGTGGTGATGAGGATGCTGATCATGATGATATTGCTGATGATGAGAATGATGCTGCTGATGATGATGACGACGATGTTGTTTGTGATGATTGTGATGATGACGACGATGATGATGAAGTTGAAGATGATGATGATGATGCTGCTGCTGATGATGATGTTGGTGGTTGTGATGATGACGATGGTAATGACAATGAATATGATGATGGTGATAATGATGGTGGTGATGATGCTGACAATAATGACGATGGTGATGATGATGATGATGGTGATGCTTATGATGATGATGATGATGTGTGGTGATGATGATGGTGATGATGATGATGATGATGCTGTCGCTGATGATGATGCTGATGGTGATGGTCATGACCATGACGATGATGATGAGGATGATGATGATTAGTTCCCTATATCCTAAGGATTGGGGTTCTTGTTATTA